>QVOA01011845.1:0-25198 GCA_014825685.1 Pseudomyrmex cubaensis | reverse complement strand
AGAAACGATGTCCGATAAGTTGCAAAATTTTTAATGTTTAATCTTTTATAAACATTGTAAAATACATTTTTGAAACCATGCAGTTAAAACAAGAGGATATTCTCCAGGAAAGAGTGATTATAATTAATTAATCACTTCTTCCTAAATAAGCAGACAAAACCTGCATGGTTTCAAAAATGTATTTGTTTATAAAAAACAACAATATTTATAAAAAATTAAACATTAAAAACTTTGCAACTTATCGGACATCGTTTCTTATACGTTTATTTCTACGAAATCGGATTGCAACTTAAAAAGAGCGGACATTTCTACGTTCCCGCTATGTTACTACGACGTTTATACTTTTAACGAAACGTTGCTAAATTTCGGAAAACTCGTTGCAGAAACGTTTGGGCTACTAACGATGCTAACACGATAAGGAAACATGATAAGACTGCGGTTTTTAATAGCGTCTGCAAACAGGAATAGTAATGCGCGGTTAAAAGACATGTAATAGCCCAATTACAATATATTTAGTTTCATATTTATCAATGTGACAGGTTCAATAAATGGTAAACAGAAGTATTAAAAGTTCATTTCAGATTTTGTTTTACATGACAAATATAATTTAAAAAAATAAACGCAAGCTTAGTTCATGTTTGTAAAACAATTAACTACACATACATAACAATTGAAAGAATATATACTTTTTACTATAAGTCTGTTTTTTTTCCTTGAACTGGCTGCACTAGTTCAGAGTTTATCTTTTGTTACACATATTAGAAGGAAAAAGAACTAGACTCTGAACTAGTGCAGCCAGTTCAGGGAAAAAAAAACAGACCTTATGTATCAACTATTGATTCGTCGGTAGTTTATTAATCAATTGAATGTTCTCTTGTGTGTGTATGCTTGCAAGTTTACATACATGCGCAATAAATAATATATAAAACTTACTTCTATTCCAGCAAAAGATTAATAAGTTTAATGTTTGTTCATAAACCATCTTGTAACGCCTACAACTCGCGAAATATAACTTAATGTTTGTTTTCTCACGTGGAATAATGCCATGCCTAATTCGATTTATTGCAAAAGTGTGATCAACTTCAAATCACACTCTATAGGCTTTAATGTAAGAGGAATTCGACAGTCTTTATTAAAAATGTGACAGTAGACATCTGATTATTTAAACTTATTAGGCTTACGGTACACGATGCTTTTTTGTATTAAATGCATGTACGAGCATCGCGTACATTTTTTCATACTTTTTACATAATTACATGTTTCTATAATGTTTATATCTAACTGTTGTATAACGTTAGATGGAACAGTAGATTTGTAATTATAATAAGTAACGATAATTTATAAGTAACTGCTCCGTTCCGTTCCATATAAGAATCGATTACGTGAATCTTCCATCCCATGTTCGGATGCGTGAACGATTGATAATAGACCAGGTCAGGCCACGAAGAATTCGGAGTGACTACCAACGTACTAGCTTCTCCTAAAAGTGAAATATATTGTTTCAACAATCATTATTTTCGAATCTTTGCTAGTTTATTTATAAAAGATCTATACCTGGTTCGCAGACTTGCACGAGAGTTTTATTAAATCTCTTAAAGGATAAGAAATTATCGTCCAGTCTTCTGTCTCGACCATTATGTTTACTTAAACAAAGAGGCCCAACTAGAAAGTAAATTAAAATAAAATAATTACGTGTAACGCTATTATAAATTCTCTAAACAAATGTGTTAGAGAGATCTGCAAACCTGCGGTCGGTCGCGGTCTACCTCTTCTGGTCAGCTCGACGCCAGCTAATACCCTAATCTTACTTTGCGCTAGATCGCTAAGCGTATCGTATCCTCCGTGAGGATCGTCGGTTATTATTAACGGATGATAGAGATTTGCGCTATGTGGATTATTGCCACCGTGAACGCGAAAATTGTACGTCAACCCACGACGTAGATACAACTCTGGTATCAGCGAGCCTTCGATGTACCAGGCAAGACCTACCGACGGTTTTCCTATAAATATGCAAATTAAATGTTAAGAAAGTTAAACATTTGAATTTTAAATGATTGAAACACTGTATAATAAACATTTGAATTTTAAATGATTGAAACACTGTATAATATACATGTATATACAAATAAAATGTAAAATATTTTTGTATATTAGTGTCGTGGAAAAATGACTGTTAGATAAAGAAGAATAAATCAACTATACCTGTGATTCCTTGATACCCTTTTTTTCCTCCAGAAGGTCCGATAGTTGCTCTGAAAGTTCTGACACTTCTATCAAATATCTCTATTTTTTGCCATGGTTCTCTGAAAGAAAAGAAATACTATTATAGAAATTATGACGTAAAGTCATATTTTATAATTTGGTCGACATTGTCACTCTTAGTACCTGTGAAAATATTTGTTATTATTCTCCGTAAAGTCGTTGCATGTGTTCTCTGATTCTTTACGACCTAATTCGAATACTACGTCACTTCTTGGATATAAATCATGGAAGCTCGGATCGTTGTTAGTCTTATCGAGCTTACCCAAAGCCCAAACTATGTACACAGGTCTATCTGTAGGGAATTCTCTGTCCCCTGGATCAGCTGTGGAAAAATAAAATAAAATAAAATTGAAATTTAAACATTACGATTGTGGTACTCTCTTATACAGAAAAAGTATAACAAAATCATATTACTTACATGGGATAAGTGTGCGCCTATACGTGATGGTGTTAATGCCGTTTTCTCTTACTGCAGTATAGAGTTGATTGCTGTCCAAACCGCCGAGAAGGTCGTCTTTACAGACGCCCTTATACTGTCCGAGAACTTTTCCGCACTATAGTAATTATTAAAATACTTATTGATGCGTCTTTTAATTTATATATTTTTTAAAAGAAATTAAGCAACTTGTAAAGTTACACACTGGTGCGTTAGCTGTAATATTATAATCCGTAGCATATCCACGTGTGTCGTCCATATACGCGATGGCTACGTCCGCACCTTCCATTTTGCTGGAGGATTCCGAACCAGATATACCAAACGCCACATATTCGTCTTCATCTGGAAACATCAAAATATATAAACTATATTTAAACCATGTTTCTAATATTCATATTAAATAATTTATATATTTTTTGATATGTGTATTATTTGAAAGCAAGTTTTATTTTAGCCTCTTGAGTTTGTCATGTTAGAATTAATTAGTTTTAACATTCAAATACATCCAGATGATGTCCTACAACTTTCTAGTAAATATACATACCAACTTGACTTTTCAGTTGAATAGTAATTTGTGGACCAAAGATTTCCCAGGCGACTTGAAGTCGCTTGTGCAACTGAACACAATTAGGAAGAGACTGTGTTTGCTTAATAACTTTTACTAACGACGGCGGTACATTGAGACCATCCGGTATAATAACAGAACCGTAGTTCGATTTTGTCTTTATGTCGAAAATACTCAGCCAGTCTATGTTGAAGATACTCATATCGCCTGGCAACTCCAATATGATATCTTCATTGTTATATGCTCTAATAGAATCCACACTGGAAGTAGACAAAATTTGTGTTTTTACATATACACACACATATTTTAATAAATTTATTTATACTTTTATTAAGTCTTAGTATTTATAGCTTAGTATTTATAGCTAAAAAAACTTGCGTATGTTAAAAACTTATAATTAATTATATAATTTTGTTATTTCTCTTACTATCCATATTCATCGGGAACTTTTTGACCCTTGCTGGACGGTTGTGGTCCAACACCGATCCAGAAATACGTGTCTACACCCTGTCCGTCGTAGATGAACTGAGGAATGCTGATAGTTTTTGAGTCTAAAATTATGATGGATTCTGACGATACGTTATGTGATCTTCTCGATAACTGTGATATCTTTTGAGGCGCGGGTGGATCAAACTCTTCTGGAATGTACACGTCACCAAAGGTGTTCTATAAGATTGGAAAATCATTTTAAGTCATTATTACTTTAATTACATTTTTAATTAAATTTGTTTTTGTTTTTTGGTCATTTCTTCTTAAAAACATGTGAAAAATCTTAAAGACATAATGTTCTCTACATAAAATACCTGACTTTGTAAGTCGTAAACTGCAAACCATTTGATATCTGTAATCTTTTTATCATCCGGTAAAGTTAATGTAAAATCCCTGTTAAAGTACCGATCCAATAGATTTGTTCTATAAATGAGCAATTTTTATTAGAACACATAATTTACTAGTTCACTATTAAATTTATTCTTCAACAATTTGAATATATTTCTGAAAAAGAAACGTACTTGCCCCATTCATCAGGAACAATAAATCCTTGCGGGCCTGGTCTGTTCGATGCACCTGCCCAGAAAAATGTGTCAGCTCCATTGCCATCGTAATTAAAGTTTGTCAGCAGCAACGTGTGTTGGTCTACGGCCCAAACATCGCCAGACACTTGATGATGATATGGATTTAATTTTCCTAGATATTGTCCTTTATATTCTGTATTATCTTCTTCCGCATAAGCTGTAAACATAATTTGGATTTATATTTGAATTAAGAGAGATTTTTAAAAACTACATCTCAAATAAATTAAATATAATCACAATAACATTGTTGAAAAAAAAAAAGATATTTATATTGTTTACATATATATTTATTATTTTTATTCTTTGATTCTATTTTCGTAATAATGACTTATATTCGTCGGAGACTTCAATGCCGGAACGACGATGTCTCCAACGTTTGATCAGTTCAATTTCGATCATTTTTTTTCTCCTTTTGTGCACGCTTTCTTTCACGTACACACACGTGCGTGCGTTTTTGTCAAAGCTAATAAAATTACCGATAATTAATTACCGTACGGAAGTAGAACACATCCTAAAAGTGTCACAAGTATATTCAGTCTCATGATATCCGCCATCGCTTCATTTTCTCTCTCGAAAACGTTCCGCTGTCTTTTCCGTGAAAATTACGAGATCGCGAGCAGCGAAGAACAAACAGATGATTGCAATAGTTTTTTTTATATACAAATGACTATGTTGTAGCGATTCACAGCTCATATTCAAAACGAATCCGTAACCGAGTCCGACATAGAACGCGTATGGTAACGGCCAGCAACGAAATAAGGGCGATCTTCTCATTAAGTCTGCATAATTACGGTGAATTCAACGAGTTCCACGCCACTATATTCCGCACAAATGTCTCCCACGGCGGAAATGAACGGAAACGCGACTAGAAAGTAGAGTCGGCCTTCAGCAAAACGCGGTTTCACACACACACACACAACGCAAAACCATGAAGACCGCAGATACCAAAAGAGAAAGCACACGCTTGTCTGAGGTGGAACCAATAGTCAAAAATAAACCCAGTCGCGGTCAATCGCGGTCGCTGACATCAGTTTACAGAAATGACAAGGATAACGATCCGGATAATGTTCTTAAGATACAAATAAAAATTTGTATCTTAAATGCGCTGTTTCGCATTAAGATACAAAAGTTTTCTTGAAAAAAAAAAAACTAGAGTTTTATACCTTTTCTTTTAAGTTTCATTTCATAAAACAGGAAATAACAAAGGATAAATATTGGAAAACAATAAAGACAAGAAAATGTAACTTTTTAATAATGTCGTGCATGGAAGTACATGTATATATAAAGAATTTATTTAGCATTTAAATTTTATATATATAATAATAAAACTGTTGTATACACGGTATACTACAAGATTCAGGTACTACGTAAAACTATGCTTCTTATTTTAAAGCGTTCGGTTTTGATTATCGATGGGGTATGTGATCGATGATATGTTTTGCTACATTTGTAATTTTGTCACGTATCGAAAAAAACATGAATTATTTCTGTTAGTAATACAGCGCAGTTTTCTATGAATAAAAATCAATTTTTCTATTGTACTATTTATAAAACAGGACAGAAAACAGATCGCATTTTCTTAAAATATCTATTCTCTGTTATTTTAATATATATATAAAACATATAAATCGCGCGTTATATATAAAAAAGAGATTCAATATATTTTTGTACTATTTAGTGTCATGTTATATATATTTTGCACTCTCAGAGATAAAGTTAATGAGAAAAAGTTACGTGTGTGTAATTTTAAAGCACAGGCTCAAATTTATTATCTCATAGATTAATAAATTCGAGACTACGTACAATTTTTCTAAAGCACACACACACACACTACATATTGTAATGGAAAAATTTCAATACACCTACTTGAGATGATACAATTGAAGTATAGAATACATATGTATGTTTCGTTGAAAGAAATGAAACAGTTTAACTCTTCTATCGTCTGTCTAAGAATACTTCCTTACAAAACTTCAGGTAACGAGTCAAGAACCATCTCTTGAACTTTGTTAAAATCTGCTTACTTTCTGTTCACATTCCCAGATGTACACAGAATCTCACTTGTAGTAACAAAATTCACAAAATAGTTCTTGTGAACATTTACGATCGGAAAGGCACACAAAGAGATTCTACAAGTTGGATATAACGCTAATGCTTTGGGACAAATCTACTTGGCCCCTCAAAACTTTTTGCTGCAATCTCTTGCAAAAAATTTTTGCCATGAGCTTGTTTCGACGTGTCTCTTCTTGCCGTTCCTGTTGTCGTCTCTTCGCTCGTACTTCATTTAGCCGCAAATATCGTCTACGTAAGCGTTCTTTCATTTCTTCATCGGTAATCTTACGTTGTAAGCAAACTACACGTGCGAACAATAACAAGATATTAGTATAACACTTTAATAAATAAATTTATAAACATCCTAATTTTTACAACAAAATATAAATCGCTGATTGTTGTGAATAATCGTAAAATTAATGAACATTCTCACCTGTTGGTTTCCGTATCGGTGAAGTTTTAATAATATTCGACGTACTGGCCATTGCCATCAACTGTATTCGTTTTTCTTTTCTTAATTCTCGTAATTGGCATATTTCTGACAAATATTGCCGGCGTGTTTCCGCATTTCCGACGAACTCAGGATTGTTTCTTGATAAATAATCCTGGAATTGTGATTTATATAAGTGTTATTTTATATTAAAAAATGATTTCAAGAATTATAATTCAGTTTTTCAAGTCTTTATACCTGCAATGTACCCTTTTGACGAACATTTTTGTTGGAATTGTTACGTTTTATATCGCAAAGACAAGCCTCGGATTTTGCCGCTTTCAACGGTTGCTTGGAAACGTTTGGCGTTAATTGAACAACGTTGGAGGTTTCACTCTTTGAAATACTTCCTTTTGCGAACGATAATTCATAAGCTACAGCTTTGGGATATGTTTGACGACAGCTGCATTTTCTGGTGTTCTGATACATGGCACCGCACACACGACAATGTTTGCAATTTCTGTCGGTCTCATTAATATCGATATTGTTCATAAAATTTGGATTTGAAAAACTTCTGCATACTTTTGGTTTGACAACATTCTTTTCTTGATTACTACAAGAGCAAGCCTCATCACAATTGCATTTTAATCTACTTTGTACTCTACGTTGTTGAACCGTGTCGCTGTCTTGCGATCCATCGGAATAAATTTGCGATTGACGCTCCGCTATTTTCGAACGACATTCGCATAACGCTTCCGTTGTGATCTTTGAAGTGCGACACACAGCACAATCGCTCGCACAATCACAAATTTTTCCAGCACGTTTGCTCTGATTTTCCGCGTTACCGTTCTGTCGAGATTTGTCAATAATAATCCTTCTATCCGCACCGTTAACAGGGACATCGTTGTGTTCGCACGCGCGAGCACGTGTCTGACCGTTCCTCGAGGTGTCTTCGTGCGTGCAGGTGGGATTTGTTTGACATACATCGCATATATAAACAGTATTAGTATTATTAACATCCACACCGGACTTCGGCTTAGAACACAATCGGCATGTCGTTGATGGTTTGTAATATTCGGCCCGTTTGGTTTCAGCGATGTTCGAGCTATACTTATTATCGCTAACAGACGGATAAACGTCGTGAGAGCAACTACATTTTGACTTTGAAACATTGATCTGATTCTTCGTTTCTTTTTGTTTCTGTTGGATGCCGTTTGTTTGAGGCGTGCGACGTACAGTGAGTTCCGTCGCGCTATTGTCGCTCGCGTAATTCGTTTGCGTTTGTTGCGTCTGCTGCGTTGTGACAATCGGCGCGTCTTTTTCAAAATCCTTTCGTAATTTGATCGTGTCAGACGAATTTTGATTACATCGCGAGCATTGCACAACGCGAGTAGTATGCGTTTGGCACGATTGATCTTTGCATTTGGCGTTAGACTGATGATGCGCGCACGATTCGTGAGTATTAGCGTATTTTGCATTGCACGTGTCTGATTCTACGGTTGTCGACGGTGTTTCCCGAGGAGGTATCGTTTGCACGACGACATCGACGTGCTTCGTTGCGATGTTCCGCATTTTGGACGCAGATACAATCTCCCCTCCGGTTTTCGAATAAGCAACAGCTGCGCTCGCGGCTGTTTGCGTACAACTATTACGCTTCATGACCCTCTGAATTATGTTACTGCTCGCAACTTCGCACGTTGCCAAGTTGCAGTGAGACGACCACAGGTCGTTTACAGAATCTGCTCGCAGATCGGATGTGCTCCTGTGTCAAAAAAATGCAAGAACATAAACTTACAATAAATCGCTAACTATTGATATATCGCCTATTACCTAGTTGTAGCATCTGCGTATTGTTCCCGCCGAAGTATCGCCGTTTGCTTCGATTTGAGATTCGCTGATTTTGTTTTTCTCGGCGAAGTTTTCGGTCTTTCCAATCGTCTAGGCTGTTCTAATAATCTGGCAAGTGAAATATATATAAAGTTTTAAAGTAAAATATACACACAAAATGTGTTGTTAAGCATTACATACTTTGTATTGAAAAAAGTAAAAAACAAAATTATTTGAAGCATTTAATATATTGCTTCTGTATAGATCTTTAGTGGAAAAAGAATTACAGATCACGTACTTCTTCAAGTTACAAAGATGACTGATCTCATTCGTGATCCAAATCAGTTGATTTCTCTTCTCCATTTCGGCATAATTAACAAGTTTCGAATCACCGGACTCGGACATATTACACTTCTTCAATTCAAATTGCCTTTCCGACGATGTAGTCGGTAATCGCCAATCGGTATTGTTGTCCGTATTATTGTTAGACTCAACAGGCGTTCTTCTGTTGTTCACGACAGCGTCCAATAAAATTCTATTGTGATCCGGAGGTATACTGTTCGTTGTGGTTGATTCTCTGTGCGGCAATTTGCAGTTCTCTTTGAAGCAAAATATGTCGTTTACTTTAGGGTTCTTGTGATTACGTTGAGGTACAAAGCACTCGGAGCTCTCGCTTTTATCACGATCCGTCAAAGTGTTGCTGCTCTGTTGACAGTCGTCCGTTCTCAGTCCTAATCGCGCCTTCCTACCGTCCATTTCCGTTCTATCTGTGTTTCGATCGAATTTATCGCTGTTGCTGCTTCCCAAGGCCACTTCCTTTATGACGTCGCTGGTTCCCACAGATTTTTGCACGGACGTGTCTTTCTTACGCGAGTTCCATTCCTCCGACGAGTCGGTAGTGCTGTGCTTGTTCGTTAAAGCCTGGAGCAATTCAGCTCTGTAAACCTTGTTCCTGGCGTCGTCTGGATTCCAAGGAACATTGTCTTCCAAATTATGCTCGATTTTATCGTCCGTGTATTTCGCAGTCACGAGCCGTTTAATTACATGCTGTATCAGTCTTTTCTTAACTTGCTTGTCGCATTTATTGGCATCAACGAGACTTTTCAAAATGTTCACGCTTCTTTCCAGATCTCGGACCAAGCTGTCCGAATCTCCCCAGAGTTTTTCATTAACGCTGGAACTGCTGTTTGGCAATGTCGAATTCGATCTGCCTGTATCCGAGGAAACATGATCATCTTTTTCCTTCGTTACGTTCGCGTAAGTGTGACCTGGGAAATATTCGAAGCTGTTAGCTTTCCCGGACGCGTTCTCCGTCTCATCGGGTTGCGGCGTTATCGAAGTCGATGCGTTCTGCGAAATATCCGAGCTGTTTCGACGTTTCTGATTCTCCTTCGCTCCTTCATTATTGTCGGCGTTAATTGTTGAATGCGCGGAATCGCTCTTCTTCGGATGTTTAACTTTGTACGTACCTTTGGACTTTTTTAAGATAGAATGTACCGTTTGCACAGTGGATTCTCCGTCCGCTAACAACAATTTATTTTCTTCAAGATCCGAAACTTGAACACCCACAGATTCCTGAGAGCACACTTCCGGACTTGTCTGTATTACTTTGTCGCAAGTGGCAGGTTTATTCACCACAGTAGTGATAGAAGATGTAGAGTTAAAGATTAGGGGCAATACGATTTTTTTCTCTTTCGCGTGTAAGTTTAATTCGCTCTGACTTCTTTTCAAGAATAGTTTCGACGACAAAGGGGGAATCACATTCATTGAGATGCTTTTTTTCAATGGCGAAAGTGGTAACTGTGTAATTTCTTTCTCCTTGCTTATGATTCTTCTCTCTACCGTTGTGCCCTTCAGCAACGGTATTTTGAATAAATTTGAAGACGTAGGTGTATCGAAATTTTGTACCTCATGCTTCGTAGGTTTTACAATAGCTTTTGGTTGTGTGGGCTCGTTCAATACATATCTTTCTTGCGATTTTATGTTATCTCCTGTGATGATACCTGGCAAATGATTCTTTACGATAGGCGTTATTTCTATTTCACTCTCCGATCCAGAAAGAACGTTTCCAACCAAAGGTGTGGAATTAGCGTTGGGAGCTGCTGATGACTTTGGACCACTTTGAGTGGCTGTATTTTTTCCAGACTGTATTCCAGATTCGGTTGTACCTTCTGGATCTAATCGCAAAGCAGCGGAACATCCTCGTGCAAGAGCCATACGTTCTATGGTACTTAATTTTTTTTCTTCCTGCTTGTTATTAGCTAACAAATTACAGTAACCAACATCCGCGCCGCTGTCCCATTCTAATGGTTTATAAGAAGCTACACTGGAAGTTGGAGAAGATATCTTTCTGTCACTTGCTTCTGGAAATTTTTCCTGACTGCTACTTTTGTCTTCGTGTAACGTTTCCGGTGTAATTTGCTTGGGATCAGGCGATGGTGTTTGGAGATCTGTCAGTGTTTGAACATACCTGGACGAAACATCTGTACTCGAAGATTGTCCGATCAAAGGAGGTCTCACCCATCTACGTCTCTCTCTTGGGACATAAGACTTCAAATTGTATTCCTCTCCGATGCAATCTTGCCTGCTTGATGAACCACCAACCTGAGCACTCAGTTCGTACACACTGTAATAATACTTAACAGCTTCTTGAGGAGTGTTCGACACAGGTAGCGAAAAATACTGATCCAGATTGGAATCTCGGGAGTACTTGTGATAATATTCCATTACCTGGGCAGACAGATTTTTTTTCGTCAGATTCGACGTGAAACTTGACGGTTGTTCCGCGATGGTGAGCGAGGAATGGCACGAGGTGTGGTGGTGGTGTTGTCGGGTGCATTTTTCAGGTGCTTCTGTCAACGAACGCGCTGGTTCGTTCGACTTGTCAAAATCTCTCAAATCACGATCTTCGCAGCTCGATTCCGAATCGTATTCCATACTAAATGTCTGTGAAACATTATCTTATATCTTTGCACGCCGAGTCACTTCAGTCGCACGTTTTTCGAACGTTATATAAAGTCTCTTCGCTTGACGCGTACAACGAACGACGATCGAACGGAGCATATTTGTTTGCTTTAATATTTACGATTGCTCGAATGTTGCTTATTATTAATGACCGAGTGTCTTAGGTTATAATACACAAATGCGCGTCACTTATTACGCCAAACGCGCGCGTGTTTACACTCATCACAACAGTCGAGAGAATTTTCACGTCTGCGTTTGCGTCTTCCCGCTGCGATAAAACGCGACAACAAGGTCTGGAGCACTGCGTTTCTAGTGACAATTGTACAGTTTACGTTACAACGTATATAATTTAAATCAAATTCTTGTTTACATCTGGTTACATCTGCTTCCGCATAACTTGATGGCTTACTTCTGGGCTGCGTTTCACTTGTTGCTCGCAACGCTCCGATCGTTCCTCGGAGTTGATCGCCCCAGAGCGAAGCCAGAGAGCAGTCAATCCCACTGTGTATCTTCTCACGACTCTCACGGCCGATAGTTTAATGCCATACGTTCGAAAAAGTAGGTGCAAGAACTACCCAGGCAGCACAGAAAGGTCTAAATATATTTTTAAAATGTTTAAAAGACAATAAGATAGTCTTAAAACTGTGTTGTCTGATATTAACTTGTTCCTGGACGTTTCCCGCCCTCGAGCGCTGTGATGTTAGCGCCACGTTTTGCGCGTATCAACTACATACACAGACTCAGTGAATAAAAATACTTCTTATCTTCGATTTCTGTTCTGTTCTGTGCTATGTGCGCTCTGCCGCGTCGATTCGATACTTCGATTATCGAAGTACCGCGCGTTTCGATACACTGGAATCAGCGAACAGTTATGGCGGACGCGCTTCGCGGAACTACGTTCGACTTGTTCTCGTTCTATTTCTCGCAATTACTATCATCTTCTGCACGCGAATATACAGCCGTGTGTGTCGCAAAGTGTCGAACGTTCGCAGTGATAAATAATTATTACAGCGCACTTGCTAACAATCGGCGAATATATGAAATTGTTTCGCTGCACGATGGCCAACGAGCGACGCGAGAAGAACTTCTTGCAAACATTGGTCTGTGTTTTTTGCGATTGTTATCGTCTGCGCGCAAATACAATATTATAAAGTATAGAATGTTCCCACTGATAACGTAATTAGCATCGCGCACTCGCTTATGACAACTTTGCAATGCAATTGTCCCAGTCGTTCGCGCTTTTGCGAGGCGCACGCGAAGAAAATTAAATTTCGTGTGTTATTGCATCTGTAAAAAGAAGCAAGTGAGTTACGGAATTTCTGACTGCCGAACAAGATGAAATAAGTAATTAAGTATAAGTACATCTCTTTAGATTATATATATTTTACTATCGAGTATAAATAAATGACTGTTATATATGTCTTGCGCTTGTACAGGTGCCTGAATAGCAAACTGCCGCAGACGTCGATTTGATTTATTTTGAGAAATAAACTGGCCGATCTACGAAAATAAGAAGAGAGAACAGAGAGATAGAGATAAAACAACTTTCCACACAACATATATGTGATTGTCAAGAAAACAGAATTTACAGCAAGCAGCATCAGAATTCATGGAGTGTAATCAGGTATCGTCTCCTTTTACTTCATTATTTGCTGCTGTTTGCTTTAAAATTTTATTTTATTTTTTTAAAAACATACTACATGTATGTGTACATAAAGATACATTACATACAAAATATACAAAATATATATATACAATATCTTATTTACATTCTCGATTGTTGCAATGTACTTGTTCTTAACTTGAGTCGCTTCGCGATATTTTTATAAACAACTCGTTCTAAACTGTAAATAAAGCAACTGAATAACAAAGCGCCAATTATAAGAAGCAACAATGGCACTATATCACCAATCTCGACTGACTTCCACGATGTAGTTGGCTACAATCAGTTACAGATATAATTAAATGCTTTTAGAGTAAATTTTATTTTTTTTTTGTAAAGAAAGAAATATATATTGACGCATTGTTTAACACATATAATAATTTTAATTATACTTTCATAACATTAAACTAAAATAACATTAAACTATTTATAAGTTTAATAGTAAGTTTATTATTTTTTTTTTAAATAAATTTTCTTATGCATACTTACTCCGTTTAATTCGACAGACCATTGAGTTTGCATTAATCGCTGCATGATTCCGCTGTCTCTCAGCAAAAGAATACTGCAACAATTTGAAAACAGAAATAGTGTATTAAACCAAAAACGTTTTTTTTTTTGCAAAGCAATAAATATTTCTCAGCGCTCAAGAAAATATATAAAATTACAATACTTATAAGAGTGACAGAGCGAAACTCCCGCTGCGATTGTCAAAACAAAGAGTAAACTTGTCAGATTTTATGACTGATATTTTTTTTTAACGGAGTAAATTTTATTTTTCTTCGGGAGGAACTACTATATAACATGTATATATCGTTAAATATTTAATTTACGCTGACAAGGGCTCTCAAACTCACTTGGCATTGATGATACCACGATAGGGACTGTTGGGTTGCAGAGCCATTGCAACAGTAGTTTGTGTGATGACATCCAATGGCTCCAGTTTGCAATTGACCTTCTGCTGCAACAACGCTGCCATATTATCCATTGTCATAAAAGCGTATTTGTGCTCTGTACAAACTCGATCCAAACCGTCCATATAATTGATCGGCAGATCAATTTCTTTCGATACCAACTTGTCGAACAGCATGTTCATTATTTTGTCCGACGTGTTCTATTACAACAAAAATTATCATAATTCGTCGTTTTATTTAGAAATGATTTAGAAATCATTTGGAGATTGTGAGATACCTTAAAGAAACCAAAGTCGGCCGAATCGCCCACGATTCCAAAACGATAGGTCCCGTCTTCCAGAAGACCAGTCATGGTTGTAAACGGCATTACGAACGTGTTTACAGTAAGGAAACTGATCAAAGCAGCGGAATACGCGGCTAAGATCACAACGGCCGTTAAATGAATCACAAAATGTACCATTCTCACGGGATCCAACGTGGATTGTTGCATGCCTGATGATATTATTCGATATATCGCGTATGTTGAAAGGGGAAAATTATATGCAGTTTTGAAAACCGATTACTAGAAGAGATTATCGATTCACACACAGTGTATATAATTGATTACCTTGACTGCAAAACGCTCCTACGACAAAGAACAGAATTTCCGTGAATCTTGACGGTGATGGATCGTCGTTTTGCAGACACAAGGACGCAATTAGAAATAAATTCCGAATAAGCACGATCGATCCGCTCATAATTACTATAAAGAGAACGATGACACCCCAGATGCTTGCTGAGAACGGTGCCGTATAAGCGTCCCATTTTACATTCGCCGGCGCCGGTCGCGCAATGTACACACGACATCTTAACAGATAAAACAAATGCATATCATATCTTAATTGTTCTATTTCGCGCGCACGTAGAAAAGTCTAAATATTAAACAATCGTTTATAGATTCTCAAATTAATTTAATGTTCTGTGCCAAACCACTTTTGAGAGATAAAAGTATCTTTTATTATTCTTTTTTTTTTTTTACCACATTCGGGACATTTTTTACGAATTAATAGAAATACTTGGTTGTGTAAATGGGCGTTGTAAAACTGATGACATCTAATCTGTCTGAGGTCATCATGAACTCAGTCGCCGCGAAATCGACGTCGTTGTTCTTTAACATTCCTACTGCGCCCGTGCACGAGCCGTTCGGTAGACACATGCCCCACGATTGAGCTTCCTTGTATGTAAATCTGAAAGTAGATACGCAGCACGTAATATAATACATCTAAATATAGCAAAGAGATTTATTTTACAGTTCTTTAACATATATTATTAGTTTTATTTCTTTATTTGAACATAAATTATAAAGTAAAGCCCAGGCACACGATGTTTTCTTTCTGAATCGCTTTCTTTTTGACGAATTGATCGGTCGTGATTTGTAAATCAACGAATTGTCAAATAGTTACATAAAAATCGCAATTCAGAAAGAAAATGTACTCTGCAGATTTAAGTGTCAGAATTACAAGCAAGTAAAACAACAAAAAGAAAGTCGTTTTCGAAAGAACTTCACAGTCATCATGTTCACAATGAAAAGCAGAAAGAGAGAGAGAGAACTGTCACAACCAAAAATAAAAAATGTTAAAAATTATATCAAAATTATAAATGCCGCTTTTTCAATATTCATGTATTTAAACATGTTTTAACAAACACGAGCGAGAGAGAAAGAGGAAGAATACACAATGAAGAAGCGATAACGACGTCATGTTGCGCAATTTTTTAAAATGGAACAGCTTGAAAAGGATAAGAAAAACAATGTAACCTCTTTTATGATTATTAATATTGAAGTTTACTTTATGTTTTACATATAAGAGTTGCATGACTAACTATTTATTTATATAAATGCTTTGTCTGTATGGAAAAACACACATAATATATTATAAAATTTATATTTATAATTAGAAATTGCTATCCAAGACTGTATACAGAAGAAAGACGTCGAAGAAGCGGTGATGGTCGAAAGAGGGACATTTTTGAAGAGAAAGGAGCTGCTCACGAAGATGAATATTTTCGAAGAGAAAGTGCTAGGCAATTAAAAGAGCTAAGAGAGCAACAAAAACGGCGTAAAGAAGAAGAAGAGAAAAATAAAGAAAATAAAAAAGATGAAAAATGATCTCAAAACTATTTCTAACCAAAAGTACAGAATGCAATAAATAAATTACAACTTGTAATTAATTTAATGAATTGCATTCTCATTTAGAAGATATTACGTTTGTGATAATGATTAACGTATCTCTCTCTCTCTTTATTATATATATATATAGTTTTGTATTACATATTTTTCTTTATTTAATAATACTTACGTGCAGTTTAGTCCCTCTTGAAGAAGCAAAAGTACTTCTCCGAAAAAACCACTTATTCCTGTTACTTTGTTCTGTTCATTATGATGAAACAAGCTAATAGGAGGATCCTATGAACGTAAAATTGTTTGCATATTATGACAAATATTTTTTTCAAAATTATCACTTTGAGAATTATTCGAAGAAGTTAAGTGTACAATAAATCTTTTTTGTAAGAAACATAAGGTCGATTAGAGTGCGATCTTACATGAACCGACGTAACGCGTATATTCTGACCGAAAAGATCATTCCTTCGCGAAAATAAGCCATGCTTAGGACCTTTTAGACCTCTCTTCACATCCCATACACCAAATCTCATCGATCTTAGTTCTTTCTTTTTATCAATTTGATATACTTCATTGATGATTTCTCTTCCCGTGTCGTCGATGCTGCGAGTCACCATAAATTGGCAGTCAAATGGCACATACACTTCAAAAAAAAAGTCCGAAAATGTAGTTTTGTTATCAAAGAAGACCAACCAAGTGGGATAAGCCATTGTGATCCATGACGAGACCTGCTAAATTTCGTAATTAAATATTCTGGTTGTTCAATCCAGGCTTTTTTGTTTGTTAATCTTATTACGACAAAACTTTATTCTCAAAACTTGTAACATTTTATACTTGTTATAAGTATATGTATATAGTAAAAATTTGTAAACATCTTTCTAATATTATATTAATTATGACAAAAATGTATAGAGAAAAAACACTTATTTTATATTTTTATGTTTATTTTCTCACATAAAAATATTTTATAGAAATATAGTAATTTTAAACAACATAACAAATAACACACAACTAAAAAAACGACGTAAGTTAGATTTTCAAACAACACTCACATGAGCAAAACCATTTCTTGTTTCTTCGTGATCGTTTAATATAACAAACAGGGGTCTCTTGATGTGGTAATAACTTTGTCCGACCTGTAAAAAAACAATGAAATCTTTTCTCTTTTTTTTTTTAGCAAGAAACCATTCATTATATATCTAGAAATTATTTATATAACAGATAATGAATTATAAAAACGTATTTCTTTGTCTAAGCTCTTACTCGTTTCTTAAACATATGAAAATCCATGAGCGCGGTGCGTACATGAAGAGTCGAACTCAAATATTTCTGAAGAATTAGCAAATGATTGCCTTCTGCGAGTCCTGCAAAGGAAACGAACGCGATCCGGTTCACGATTAACGCAATAAACTCGCGTTTTTTCTCTGAGATTAACAAAGTTTCTGTCGATGCTTCTCTCACCTTGCGTCTCGATCGGATTTGAATTGGCGTGCAAGAGTATGATGCACGTGTTGTTAAAGTGATCGTGAATGTCCCTGATCAGACCTTCGTACACGTTAACCGGCCTGATCAGTTGACCACACGCGAAATCGAACATCACCGTCATCCACGTGAGAGCAATCAGACTCGCGAGCAAGGAAACGTCGAGCTTGCGCCGAAACATCATTCCGATCGATCTCACGAGCCAGTTCGATGACACGATGAGTTTCCGCGTTTCCGGATCCGATGCATTTTGTTGTCGCGTTCTCACTGCGTTTCGCATCGCACTCTCGGTCAAAGCTAGTTTAGTTTCGAGATACTAGATAAGAGTGAAACTATGTATTGGAATTAACTCTCGTTGCACGCAAAGACTTAATGCTCGGAAAGATCGATCTTTCCGAGCAACAATTATCGTTGTTACAATCATACAATTGTTACGACGCCTGAGACATTAGAGCGCGAGGATGAAGTTGATTGTCAAGAACGAAAGTCAAATCTTAAACAAACAAGATCGATCAGCATATATCAAACGATTCCGTGAACGTTGAGTAAATTACATGTTTGCTTTCTTCTCTCCTGGACTGTTTGCTCTCCCGTTTATGCAAACTGAACAGTCAAGCTGCTCAAATAATTCTCCGTATGTCGTCCGAAGAGATAATTGAAGTAAAGAGAATGGTGTTTAACGATGAATAAAATAATTTACGAATTGTGAAATGATTGAAGGATCGATGATCGCTCGTTGGAAATTCTTACAGGACACGTCGATCGATAATTTCTATGAATATTTCGTACATAATTGAATGAAAATTGAGCGACAGAGTTATTAATACATGTATATGAAACCGCAATAATGGGTGTTTTGATAACATCTGATGTAACACGAAGGTGGCATGATAAACACGTGTCACAATCTATATCCTAGATAAAATAAAGATTCCAATGTGGAATGACAACAACATTATTTTACGCACATCTTTAAATATCATGTACCGATTCACATAAACCGATACGCAAATTACATCAAATCAAATATAATTTACAAGAAAATGATCTAAAAAAGATTTAAAAGATAATAGTAAACGATAAAAAAATATATTATTTATGAAGAGAGTAGTTTATGGTTGCTACAAAAAGACACAGTTGCAATGAAAACAACAATGAATGCTGCTTTTGCTTTTTACTATATTTGTTTTGTATAATCTATAAAATATATATGAAATAATTAAAATCGTGTATTTTTAAACTCTCATACTGCATAAAAAAATTCACAATATATGTACGTTTCACGTTTGTACAAATCTAAATTACATTATTCAATAATTTGTACAATGCCAATTAGCACTGACTTACTAAATAACAAAAATACGATTTTAAGATTTTCGTCCACGTAACATCGACAATAGTCTTATTTATAATTAAGATATACTTACAATTAATAGTAGTTCATTAATTTGCAGATAACGAGTCACAGATATATTATAGCCAACAATAATTGTGCAGTTCTTGTTATTTGAAGATAAATTAGATCCATTGTTTCTTTGCTCACTATATTTTGACTATCAAAATTATAGGGAATATGTTGCATATTATTTTCACTTCTTTATTATAATGCGCAACCTTGATAAAGCCACGTTTCTACTGAATTGCAAAGCCGATCGATAGAAAGTTCGTTCGTGTACAGAAGGGAAAAAAATGTTTAGCATTTGAAATCCCTCGCATGCTTAACATTTCGAAAACCGAGGCCACAATTTTACTTTAGCAAAACATTTGTTTAGAAACAAGTTGCGAGCAAAATGCATGAAAGTTGTCAAACATATTTGTAAACAACTCTGTTATCGACTTATATATAACAGATATTATTTCATATGTTGCATCAATTGCATTCTCTTGCTTATCAAATTTTATTTTAAAAGAATATATTTTATATAAACTTTTTATGTGTGCAATGTGCGTTTTTGATAACGATAATATAAGTAATATAATATAACGATAATATAATAAGTTATATTTTTTATTTTTTCTCAATAACTTCTTTAATATCATTAATATTCTTTAAAAAAATGAGCTGGAAACTTGACTGTTAACGTTGAAATGCGGCGATAACGAAAAGAAGGTGAGTTGATCATAAATGTCATGCCGATTATTTCCATATGCAAAATTAACTGATAACAAACCTTATATACATACTAGTATGCGTCAGAGTTGTCCGTGAAAAACATTTTTTACATATTTTTAGTTTAAAACTGACACTGTCTTTCGACCAAAAGCATTTGGTGCAACTTGAGCACACGCACGTGAGTTTTTATACATATATTACAACAAAAATTCAATTACTTCAAACTGAGATTTATTAAACGCAATAAGTTGTTCATTTTAAGTGCAAACAATTACTTAAACGTAATTTAGTTTAAAATAGTGTTTACTTACTTCGTCGCGCGCGTCATTTGCCATTTCTATTGCGCGTGGAATTAGAAGCAGTTTTATGTCAGCTACCATGTCAAGTTGTCAAAAGATTGTTCAAGATAATTAATTTTTGTTGAAGATTAATTAAAAAACCGAACTAAATACGATAAAAAAAGTGCGTCAGTGCAAATAAACTGGCTGTACAGGAGAACTTACGACAAAACAAAAGTATGATGGAAAATACTGACACTTTTCATTTGAGATTAGTTATTTGCAAAATGAAGATACCAATTCTCGTTGTCTGTCTGGCCGTGATATACGGAACTTGCAACATATATGCTGAAAAAAGTGGCTTAATAGAAGGAGCAACATGTAAGTTATAAGAAAAATTACATTGTTTGAAATAGTTAAATTGCTTAATAAATAATGCTTTTATATTTTTTTCGTAAATAATAAAAACTGATACATACTATGTGTCTCATGAAAGTCATCAATTTTTGAGTGTTTCGATAAATAAATAATTTACACGCTCTTTCCTCGATAGCTAAATATATATACATATATGATTTTAAAATAGAAATACGAATTTTAACAATTATGTTTGTATAAATGGTTGATATAATATTTATATGCTAAATAAATATCTGTTTGATTTCTACAGATGACAGCAGTTACATATCGAAGTATCCGAATGCACTTCTGACGAAATCTCTCTCGAGACAAAAGAGAGGTCTCATAACGTCGCCATTAGAAATGGGATTAAAACTGTTAGGATTTGGCGATAACGCTATATTTAAATCTATATTAGATTTTATAAATGTTGCAAATGGTATGTTGCACAATGGAACGGATTTATGCCCAAGGGTAGAAAAATTGTCTATTGATTTGTCCGAAATAATGCTGCAACCGATTCAAACGATCGAAAATATGATGTGTTACATGTTTAATGCGATTGGAAATGAAGGCCGCAAAATGATATCTACAATGATGCCATATGTATCGAAATTTTTTTTCAAAATATTTTTACCAGGAATGCACACAATGTTAAATTTTCTAGCAAAAACTAATATGTTACCTAAAAGCTTAAATAGCTTGATCGACATGTTTGATGTACTCTACACTTTTTTGAAAATAATGGGATATGTCTCATAAAATATTAAATTTTTTACTTTTTAAAACAATTTGAAAACTATAAGAAAAGAATGTAAAACGTATAAAACAGTATTTGAGCTTGTTGCTTGATTGTTTTATAGTTGAATCTTTTTTTCGTCTCACACACACAATAAACCTTATAAGTATATCACATTTGTATAAATTACGAAAATTATTATATAAAGAGAAAGAAGTATACAATTTAATTAATATTCTATTTATTTATCACACGTCACCTTTTATATATAATTAAGAAAAAATAGCGTTAACAAAATATCAGTCTCATATTACAATTATTTCGAATACTACTACAATGTAGGTGATATAAATATAGATGAGCAATATTATCTTGAAAACTCTTGAGATAATGTTATGTCAAAATCAGTACTTTTGAATTAACTTCGTGTTACAATGTTTTATAAATATTATTATAATATATAGTTTAAAAAAAATATAATTCTAAAAAAAATTATTAATAATTAATATTGTCGTATATAAATAACGAGATATCTTTGAGCAACATTATTCACAAAAATTGACATATATAAATTCATCATATGTTGTAGTACATATTTATATTGAAAATATAAATTAAATTTTATATAAACAAAAAAGTATTTTATAGTTATATTACAAAGAATAAACCACTAGAAAATAAATACTTTCGTCCTGATAGTGAATCCCAAAGTAGGAAAAACAAATAATCAAATATAATTAAGAATTTATTTTATGTAATATATAAATCCTTATTCATCATCCGTGTATTCATCTTCATCTAGAATTTTTGATAGCTCTTCTTCATGCTCCTCGACTTCGTATTCTGACAAATGTGAATCTCCATTCATGAACTTCGCAAATCTAAAAGAAATTCATATGTCCATATTGATAATCTTCATGTATCCAACAAATTAAAAACAAGCTCTGTGTGTGTGTGTAACCTTATAGGATCTTTCAATTTCAAAACGGTCTTCCATGGATTACATTCCGGACTGGAACAATAGGTCTGTAATTCTTTTAAAGCTTTTTTAGTTTCCCGCACTCCCTCCAGACGATATTGATCTTCATCTAACAACTTGCGCTTTTCCGGAAAAGCTCTTTGCCTTTTTTAAACAAGAAAAGAAGCAGATAACACAATATATTATCTCTTGTTCAAAATAAATTTTAGAAGAAATATGGAGAAAGCATTCATTGTAAATATACCTATGTGTTTGTGTAGCTCACACACACAGAATATTCGCAACAAATATATTGATGAGATTAGAGAAGTTATCAAAACTAAAAATAAAATATATAACTGTACTTATTATTTTTATCAGAAAAGCACATTATATACATGAAAAGTTTACAAAATATTTTTCTAAAATAAAATTTAATAAACAAGAAAATTGATGTAACATATGAATATCTGAATTTGTTATATAAGTGATTTTTGTTAATAAAACAGAAAAGATGATATAATGTACTTTATTGCAAACTGAAAATACAATACTGCCATACATAATACAATAATACTTAAACAAAAATATTTATAAGCTATAAAGCTATATATTAATACGGAATTTAATGGGCATTGTTGATATCGAATAAATTAGGTGTTAACACAACTGAATTTTAACATGTAAAATAAAAAACTTATAATAATGACATAACACATGATTAGTGTGTATATACATATTATATATTATACTTAAATAGATTTTAAATATCAATACAAAATTACGTAAAAAAGGATGTAAAAGTGCACACACAAATATAAAGCTCGAAAGAAAGCAATGTTAGAATATGCATAACACAAACTTGAACTGTGCTTAAATGATCTGAAAAATGCAATATAATCAGATGTTTTACATAGTTGCAGCTAGATGTAGTATGTGATTGAAAAAAATGACTGTTATGCTACAGATCATCCTACGCTTACCAATATCTCTTTCCTCGTTCGAAAACTCCTCTCGGAAAATTATAAAGAAGTACAAGTAGAATACAGCATGAAATAGAAGCTTCATGAAAATGACTGCTATTATACAAGAGTATTAGACCTATAAGCTAAATATAATAATTATTTCAAGCACATATATATATTTCAACCATGTCAACAATAAAAACAATATTTAATATATAGAAGATTAATTTACCTGTAAAAACCACTGTATTATTTTTTTTGTTCTTGCATTGGTAACAGGACCGAACCGATAGCAGATAACAAAACTAATCAGAGAAGTAACAAGAATATACCACATCACCCATTCTCTGTGTTGTACCACAATTAACTGTGCATTTTCCCATAATAGTCGGGCAAGATAAATACTCATTGATGCAGCAAACATTAAATACATAACTTTTCCCTTAATAATAAATGTAGATTTAAGTATATATCCATCATTTATATGTGTGTTTGTGTGTATAAAATAATTTATCAGATTATATAGTAACTTTAGAAAAGTTATCATTATATTATAATACTTACTCGTGGTACTAATTTTCCTACCATATATATTAGGATTATAAGAGATAAGAAAACTCCAAATGCTATGCCACAGACATAATAAAATAATGAATTTTGGCTTAATAACTGTGCACACCAGAAAAGTATAATACCTGTTAACATCATTGTCAATCCCCAGACATTGATACCTAGAGTAACAAATAATGATTATATATTACTTGTTAGGTACCTTAGAAATTTATACTTTTGAATTTAGATACTTACGTGTTTCTATCAGAGACATAATATACTTAGAGTCATTGGAAGGATCTATGAAAACACCTATACATGTATCTTCAAAAGGATTGATTCTAAACTGTATATGTTTTCCTGAATCTAAGAAAATAAAACTCCACAATCTTTGATTTTGTTCATGTTTCTGATAAATTTCAGAAGGAGTTTTACCATCATATAAGTCATAAGAGTCTGTATTGGTGTTTAGATGCATCTGTAATATATATTTATATGTATTGTTATATTTAAAAATATATATACTTGTATTATATATATACATATATTTATATGTATTAACTTACAGTCATAGTTCTCCACATATGTGTTAGATACTTGGAAGTGGCATTGTGACAATATGTTTTTAAACCAGGAGTAGTATTTTCTACACTATCACCTGCACTCAGAAAATTCACTCCTGAAACATCAAATATATAACAAAATATGTCTTACTTTTTTGTTTCTTCTTTTAAATAACAAGTTTTCTCGGCACATTATTAGTGTAATGTGTAAAAAAGGATATTAGCTATTTTTAACTCTAAATTTCTGACAATGTCGGAGCAAAGTCTCTCAGGCAAGTACAGGTTAGACAAATTCTTACTCGGTTCCTCGACTATATGACGTCGAGCATACGCGCATTGAAATAAGCAGAAGCACAAGAAAACCCATTTTTTCGATTTATTTGTTCTATCCATTTTCCTAATTATACAATTTTTTCCATATAACAGTATCACGAAATGTCACATTCGCGTACTCGCGACATGCCGCCAAATCGCCCACCTGGTACTACAAAAATAGCGACAAAAAATTTGAATCATCTCGATACATAACGAGAGATCGTATCGCGGCGTCGACCTATACAGACATAAATGCGATAGATCGATTACGCTATAAAATTTTATAAGCGACTTAAATGACGTCGTTAATCGGGCCCATCTGGCCCATGACCTGAACTGACAGATGCCAAAATA
Organism: Pseudomyrmex cubaensis; assembly: GCA_014825685.1. Lineage (NCBI taxonomy): Eukaryota > Metazoa > Arthropoda > Insecta > Hymenoptera > Formicidae > Pseudomyrmex > Pseudomyrmex cubaensis. Next base: position 139 of record QVOA01011845.1, on the reverse strand, counting down.
GCAAATACCTCAGAAAGCAAGAAGTAACATTTACGTATATCTCAATATTTCTTGTAATTGAATTGGCGAATGATATTGACAATTTAAACTCTAGATATAATAATGAGCGAATTTGTTACAATACAAGGTAAATACTTCA
>QVOA01011844.1:0-25185 GCA_014825685.1 Pseudomyrmex cubaensis | reverse complement strand
CACACATGTTCAAGTCAGACATATTCAGCGCGTTCATATATTGGCACTTGCATATACTGTGAATAAATAATTTTTTCCTTTTTATAAGATATATGTTTTCCATGAATGCTGAAACGACTCGTATATTTAAAAGAAAAGTATATTTATAAAGACTTAATATTTTTCAATAATTAACGAAGGACAGGAAGATCTCTTCCTGTCTCTCCCAGTCTCTCCTTGTCTCTCCCTGTCTCTCCGTGTCTCTCCGTGTCTTTTGAGACAGAGAGAGACACGGAGAGACAGGGAGAGACAGGGAGAGAAGTAGGCAACTTACTATACTCAGGAGCAGTAAGTTGCCTTTTGTGTTTTTTCTTGTCGGTAAGGTAAAAATATGTGATATTGTATACGACGGAAAACTTTCATATTTAACTACGTACGCCATCTGGCGAATAGTTCAGATATTTCGTCGCAGAACGCATTCCCAATCAATATAATCAAGATTTCTCTCATCTCTCACTGAGGCTTTTTAGACGTTTTAGACTTTGTACGTGCGCGTGGTTACGCACGTACGTGCGCACATAAATCATGTAGAAAAAATGTAATCTACAAATTGAATAATTCATAATTCGTTAAAATTTTACGACCACAAAAAAAGTTCTAAATGGGAAAAGAGCGCGTACATTGCGATCTTTCGCGCATCAGTTTTGTGTGCATGCACCTGCGATTCAGCTGTTCTCTGTGATATTGAATAATTCCTTATTTTATACTGTAGAGTGTAGATAATGTGACTTACCAACAAAATTATTACATATTTTTTGTTACTCGCGAATGGCTACTCAAGTGAAAGATAACATGGAAACGGTAATTATATTATATTTTATATATATATTCATTGTGTAATTTTCGTCTTATTTTTCCATCTCTTAAATTATTATTTGGTAATCTAAAAAATAAGTGTATTTTATATAATCAGCATTGTATTTTCTTCAGATATATGAAGCATTAGTTGTAAGAGATAAAATTATATTTTACAATTTTCAGTCTAAGAAAGATCAACATTTGATGGCATGGCAGAGAATATTTGCAATGGATGCACATGCAACAACTGAAGTTGTTACATGGTTAGAAAAGTACTTACCTTTGGAACAACTAAAAATACATTATCAGTTACTAGAGGTAAATAATCATTTATTATTCAATAATTATTAACTATTTATTACTGTACGTGCTATTTTATGAAACTAAACTTTGGAGCAACAATATTGTTATTTATGGTGAATGAACTTGTTTTATATTTATTTATTCTTGTTGTTAAATAGATATCCTGCCATGGCTTACCTTGGTTACTAATTAGTTTGTTGTTACTTATCTTTGAAGATGAACATTTTGAATTGCAAATGAATCTTCTGATAGGTAATAAAACTCTTAAAATTAAAAATACTAGTTAGCATTGACTTAGATGATGCAAATAACAGAATAATTCCACAGGATTGCTGCTGGATATTGCGGTGATTGGAGGACTCAAGGCCATTGTAAAAAGAAAAAGACCAGCTCCTACTGACGATCCACTTGCTGTGGGTCCTGATATTTATTCTTTCCCATCAGGACATGCTTCTCGTTCTACATATCTTGTGTATTTCTTCCTCCGTATCTGGCCAATAGCATTAATATATATTCCACCTTTATTAGCATGGTCTTTCTACGTATGTATGTCCAGATTGTTATTGAGAAGACATTACATGTTTGATGTGTATGTTGGAGCGCTTTTAGGTGTAATAGAAGGTCTGTTCGTACATTATATTTATTTAGATAGAAAAACATGCACATATGCCATTCACAAAGTAACGAAATTGTTTGGATTAATTGGAAAATAGACAACATCTTTCACCAGATGTTGTCTTTGAAACAGCATTTGTTTATATTTGACTGTGAACAGATATATTATGAAATATGCTTGTTTATTGCGTGCAATGTTTTGTGATATTTTGATTTGTTTATGTGCAAGTGTGGGTTTATAATCGGGAATGGGTAATTAGCTTTACAATTACAACAGTATTGTACTGGAAAACAAAAAATTTGTTAAAAATCTCAATTTTTTTGTATCATTGGTAAATATGAGGTCCATGTAAGTTAACAAAAACCCTGAAGCAGGTGACAAAAATATATGAAGTGTGAAACAGGGTCTGATAAATTTATATAAAATAATAAAATGTATAAAAATAAAAATTATATATACAACAATAAAATTTATATCAGGTATATGTAAAATGGAAATATCGGATGTGAAAAAAGTTTTTTTTAATTTACACACACGCATCCTCTGCGACTTTATTTCAAACTTATCCCTAAGTCTGTATTGGCTGCCCTGGTGCAACACGCGAAGTCGAGCACCCGCCATTTCCAGATGTCGCCATACATCGAGGCCGCAGTACACACTTGCACTCGGGAAATGCGCAAATAAGCATAATCATGAATTAAATCACGATCGTGACGAACATCGCGGTTTTTCTCGACGTAGGAAAGAAGTGCGGTGTCAAAGAGCGTGTTATCGTTTCCCGTTATTCTCCGTTGATACAAGTTCCGACTCGGTAAACCGCAATAGTGGTGCGCAAAGTGTTTCGCTTGTTGCACAGTTGCCAAGGCGACTACCGTGCGTGTGAGTGCGTTGAGAGCTTACATCGTCTTTGTTGGTGTGTACGCGTACTACGCTGTGTGCTATGATAAGAGACCGATCGCCAAGACGCCGATTCTCGTGCAACCATCGCGTCTTCGTCGGCGCTTCAATGTTCCGTTACGATATAGTCTGAAAATTGCCGTGCATTATGGACTACTCAGTGATGGGCCACTACGGTCCTGCCGCCGTAGAGGCCACGGATCACGCTAGCGGTGAGGAGGAGCGGGATTTGTTATGTGAGTGCGTTGTTTGTGTATCGGTATGTTCTATTGTGTTTGCGTTTTCTTTGTAAAAGGCGCCAAAAGCTACGATCGTTTCTTTTGTTTGTTTTTTGTTTCACTAATTGAGTGCGAAAAAAATTATTGAAATCTCTAAATTGTCTCGTCCTATACGATTTTACTTGCGATGTCTTTGTCCCGTTTGTTTTTCCTCTCCACAATGTGTTTCTCCTTTTCACGTTCTTTTGAACGCATGGCGCATTGTAGCGATCTATCAGCTGGCATCAGCTGTTTCTCCGATATTCGAAGAATTCGACTGTCATTGAGCAATTGTTTGTTATTGCTTACTCGGAAAAAATCACAGATATAAAAAAACACTTGAAACGAACAATTGAAATGTAATTGTTTTCTGTCGCGCAACAATAATACTCTTGATAATAATAGTTTTTTTTATAAAAATTGATAAGAAATCCTTGTTTTATAATGTAATATGCGAATTGATATTTTGTATACTAATAAAGCATGTACATAGTGCATGTTAGGCAGGCATGTTTGTATGTAAGTTTTATTTACTGTTTTTGTGTCTACATTACTTTCTGTCTTTTTCGCTTTTTCTCTTCCTTTGAAATGACTCACAAAGATATTTACAATTTGTTTTGTTATTTTGCATCATATTATCAGATTTAAAAACACTAACTGTTAAACAAAAACTCTCCTGTTTGTCGCTTGTGGGATGATGTCAAGGATATGCCTTCTTTAATTTTCAAGTGATTCTTATTCCAGGGGAAGAGGGTAATTATGTTGTACCTGGGGATGAATATGTACCTGCTACGGAACAGTTTGGAGAAGATTTTGCAGGAGCTGAGTTTCATGAGACTAGAACGTTACTCGCTGATGGTGGAGATAGGTTTGGAGTTAGCACTGCAACCTTCGATACAGTTGAGGAACTTATGTGGATGGGGAATCAAGGGGTATATTATCGACTATTGAGGCCAATTTTATCCTACAGCAAGTGTTTATTATTTAGTGATGTTGATTTCTTATAGGGTCATGTAACATCTTACTACGGGTCTGGTTTGCAAAAATATACCTCTTTTCAAGTCCATGCGACACAAGAGATACGACATATTCATCCTATGGATGAGGGAATTCTGGTATTAAGCCAGAGTCAGCTGAGATTTCAATTACGTCGCGGCATACCCATATTTACACACACGTATGTGTACATCATTATACTATATTGATATCATTCATCCACAGATTTGAAAAAACTTCGATTGTTATAGGTCAGCAAATATGCAGGATATGCAATGCATGTTACAAATCTCTCCATCCAGATTGCTTTTAGGTGGACATCAGGATAAAATTATTGATTTTAATCTTACTAGAGGAAAAGAGAGTGGATTAGTAAGCACTTTCGCGTTAGTTAGAAGATATGTTATATTAATTTCCCTCGAACCTTTATATGACTTTACTTTGTATTTGTAGGTAGATGTTGGAGAACATGGATGCGCAATATTAAGACAACACAGTAGACTTATCTGTGCTGGCAATCCTATGGGAAGAATAGATCTCAGGGATCCAACTACATTGTCAGTAGAACATACTTTGGACACACATAGTGCTTCCTTAAGTGATTTTGATGTTCAGGGAAATTATCTTGTTACATGTGGGTTCAGCAACAGGTGAGATAAAAGGTAGTCAGAAAAGTAATTAAACTTGGCGCATATCTGACGTATTTACAAATTATATATCGTGCATTTAGTCATCAAGGCCTCACCGTCGATCGATTTTTGATGGTCTATGATCTGAGACAAATGAGAGCATTAAACCCGGTTACCATTATGGTGTATCCTCTTTTATTGAAGTTCCTACCAAGTTATTCCAGTCGTCTCGCAGTGGTATCACCGCTCGGGCAGATGCAGCTGCTTGATACAATATATGCTAATGTACAACCATCAATGACATGTTTGTATCAGGTAAATTTGTTGCATCTTGAAAAGGAAAAAACATAAATTAATATTTCAAAAATTGTCACATACGTTGAGAATACACAGAAATATATCGCACTATATTAGGTTGCAACGGGAGTCGCTGGCATACTATCCTTCGATGTAGCTTCAACATCTCAATGTCTTTGTTTTGGAGACTCAGCAGGTTTTATACACCTAATGTCTACCAACAATCCGGAACCTCAATTTAATACATTATCTAGGTCAGGAAAACTCTTAAAAGAAAAATTTTAATTTAATTATTTATATGTATATTGTTTTAAATACTTCAATAGTTTATATATCAGTGAATTGTAACAAGTGTATATTTGTTATTTTACACAGACCTACGGAGTTTGCCGATCTAGTTCCAACAGTACAATCGATTCCTTTTGATGATGATGTTACACCATTAAGTACAATACCAATGATATATTCTGATCAACCACTTCTGAGTGATTGGCCAGAAGAATTTTTGAAAAAAGTTTATAGGTACATCTCCACATGTTTTATATAGTACATTTTTGTGTTGAGGAATACAATTAAAATACTTGTTTGCTTACTACATGAATTTCTGTATTATCAGGAAGTAAATTGCACTTTTATTCTTTCACAGGAAAACACCACCAATAGATTCCGAAATTTTGCGTACAATGAAGATGCAGGGAACAATAGGATATGCGCCAAATCCTCAGGCTTTTCGCAGAAATCAAGTGAGAAAACAATATTCACCCACTCTACTACAGTATTCTCCTCCATCTCTTCTTCAATTACCTTAAACTCCATTTGCATAAATCTCCTCGTCCAACGATTCCTTCAGTCCTTTTCTCAAATTTCAAAAGCCATTTTGCTTATAACTCGATATTGAATATTTTGTTTCTGCGTATACATTACATATTGCTTTTCAATTTATATATATTGTATATATATAATATACACGCCAAAGTTATACTATAACTCAAATGTGCTCCTTCATAGCTTTGACGGTTTCTATTGGCGTGAGTAATTTAATTGAAGCAATATATTATCGAGATAAAGAAGCTCAATTCAATTGAGACGTTTAATTTCGTAGGAAAAGAAGAATTTGCTATAATGTGATTAAGACTGACACAACATTTCGTGATAATTATTGTAGTTTGTACAGAAACATAATATATTTTCATAAACTAGTCTAATATATATTCTACTAATTTTACAATAGTAGTATACAAAGAAAATAAAAAATCTCAAAGTGTATTACAGGTAATACACACACTGTCTAAAGAAAAAACTTATTTTTGTTTTCTTCGTTAATTTGTTTTATGTATTATAATATATACTGTTTAAGAATAAATATTAAAATACATATAATTATTTACAATTTTGACAGACAAAACGAATATGAAACCAATGTCGTCATATACACTATTGCATTGAATTAAACCAAATTACAAAAAAGATTAACTTTTTTATTTTGATAAACTTTTTCGATTTGTTGATTTTGATGAGTATTATATCGTGTGTTGTTATATAAAGATCGAAAAATAATAACTCGATACATTAAGGAGCGCATTTTTTGTTACTTTTCTAATTGTGCGTAAAGATCAAATCTAAAATGTAGGTTTTTTTCTTCTATTTGTATACCAGTTAAAAATCTGGTATCTTCAACAAGGTGCCAATTTATAAAACAATAATAGAAATAATATATAATTTTGAAACTTCATCTACTATAGGTGTATCTATATAAATTCTAAATATATTTTTTATTATCAGTTTAAAAATATATAGAAGTATATGATACAGTACATGATAACTTTATTATCATTAAAAATCGTGTTTCTTTCTCTCTTTTTTCTCTCATTTGCACGTAAAATTTACTTGAAGATTAATAATATATCTAATAAAATTGAAATATTAATTGAGTTTTATTTACAAATTTATAAATTTAATTAATTTATTTTGCAAAAAGAGAAATCATTACTTTACAGAAATATAAAGAGATTCTTTAATTTATTTCTAGACATTTTAATTATTTGATTATTTTTCAGAGAAAAATTTCAGCAAAACAGCTGAGAAAAAAGTATGTTGGACTATAATATTAATAATAATACTGTCGATAGTATAAGGCTTATAAGTTTCTTTATCGTCGTTTGTGACGTTTATAGAATATTCGTTTTACTCCAAGTTTGCTTTGACGTAAAGAAGATGAAAAAACGTGAATAAATATTTCGATATATTTTTTGCTGAAAAAGCTTCTACAATTCCTATATACCTTATCGACCTCACAGCGTGATACTCTCTACTGCCTTCAATCCCGCAATATCGCACAATGTGTGTTTGTGCTCGATGCATTTTGTCTGTTTTTGTTAAATGATTTCTGCTCAATATAATTTCTCGATAGGCGCACTATGATTATTAGTATATTTACACATAGAATATGTTTCGCATGTGAAATGTATATTCGAAGTTGTATTTGAGTGAAATAAAGGTTGTATGACATACAACAGTATTGCGTAACTTTAATATATAGATATATACATGTATAATGTGTCACAGTAGCGATTCAGTTCCCACACAAACGTATTCTCCAATAGGTATTATTTATTTTTTTCACAATTCAAAATTTTTATATTTTTTATCGTGCACCAAGCTATACGAAAATTATATATAAGACAAGTACAGAAAAAAATTGTTCGAGGCGGAAACATATCCGACACATTATCAGTGGAATAAAAATAAATAATACCTCTTTTGCAGATACCGTACAATTTGGAAAAACGACGTGGCTTAGTTACGAAGCTTTTCGCGGGGGACACACGATCTAAAACCGATGACGGCACCTTTGTGGCCATACCAAAGCGTTATCGTAAAATCGAGCTGAAGTATTCACGGCTCGGTTACGACGATTTTGATTTCGATCAGTACAATCGAACCAGCTTTTGCGGTCTGGAGGCCACACTACCAAACAGTTATTGCAATGCTATGCTGCAGGTAAGTGCAGCCTAAAAACAAAAAAAAAAAACAAAGCTATAGAGCCAGAAATAGATAAAGAGATGAGTAGAGAGAGAAAGAGAACTAGTTGTCGATCAGATGCATGTGTTCGTTCGCTTTGCAGTTGCTATACTACTGCGAGCCTGTAAGGATAGCATTGCTCTCGCACTCGTGCCAACGAGAATTCTGTCTTTCTTGCGAATTGGGATTCTTATTTCACATGCTAGACACGTCACGAGGATTACCCTGCCAAGCCGCAAATTTTCTCAGGGCTTTTAGAACTGTACCGGAAGCATCGGCTTTGGGACTCATACTGAACGATTTACATCCGGAAGCTAAGAAAAAAATCAGTTTAATTAGACTCATACAAGTATGGCAATAATTAAGAAATTCATAAAATTTAAATTCCAATACATTTTCTTTTGTTTAACAGTATGCCAACAAACATTTATTTATTGTGTAAATTTGTTGTTTTTCTTTTTATTAGAGTTGGAATAGATTTATACTACATCAGATACACTACGAGATCTTGGAAACTCGGAAGCGGCAGCAAGAAGAAGAGGAAGCACGACTCAGATCGGGCTGCAGATATCCACCATTTGTTTATAACGAACAGGACTTCCCTAGCATTCTTGAGGATCTCGGTTCTCGATACAGACATCATGAGGAAGAAAGGAAAAAAAAGAGGAAGCAAGAGGAGGATGGTAAATATATGTGGATCACATCGAAAGGTAAACACAATTTATGTGTAACCTTTGCACTGGGCACTTTTTGTGTTTATTTTTCAATTTGTATGTGATTATTTGATCTGTTTTTTACTTATTACGTGATCCAAGGCTGCAGCGATATATCCGAAGAATAACAAGAGGGAAACTTAAGGCTATGTGATTACTACGCTACTAGTAAGCATAATCCTTTATGAGGATGATCACAAAATCTTTATTTCTATAGAATATTTCTCACAATTCTTTTTCATTATCTTGTATTCTTAGGATATCTCACAACTGGAGCTTTTTTAATGTACGCACGCGTGCGTACGGTTTTTTTTAGAACATATAATTCTATGTTGTATTAAATCAATAAGTTGCGGCCAATGCTTTTTGTTTATTCTTGTTAGAACGCTTTAAATTATTATGTGTATCTTTTTTTCATAGTAAGAAGCAAGCAGCCCCTTGTATTCTACTTTCCAAAATTTGCATGATTTTGCTTTCGACACACAAGAACCCTGAGATTGAAAAATACATATGTGTGATGTACATCCGTACATTGAAAGTAACCAACTTGATATCTTAGAAGAGTATAATTAATTTTTGAAAAGATTCCACATCTATTTCTTGCATTATATTGTTATTTATTTGCAGTTATTTATTTCAAAAATCAAATCTATGACCTTTTCAAGTGTAACAAAATATTCTCTGTGTTTGAAGAACATATTATTTAAAAATTAATTATATTACAAAAGAGCATCGCGTGCGCAAAAACACGTAACAATGCTCGTTAGAGACAAATGTCACGTGCATGTCTCGTTTATCGAACAAAAATTGTTTTTTTTACTCATTTACCCTCGATTAGTTCAATTGTTGTTAATAATTGTTTATTTTATCCTTAAATGCACATTTATTACGGGTAGACAAGAACACCAAAAAATCCGCCGAAGAGAGTGAAGTACGAGACGACGAAACTGAGATCAGTCGCCTATTTGGATCTGAACAAATGCACATACATCGCTGTCTCAAATGTGGGCAAGAAGCTACAAAACATTCCATTATGTTACTCTGTAACTTAGTTTATCCGGAAATAGTTAATCCTTGTAAGCTATTTTTTTACGAGTGCGTAACGGGCCAAACGGAAAGAACAAGTTTAGCGTGCAAAATTGTTTAAAACTTTGGCCGTGTACAAATAAACTCATTAATTCTGATGCAATGTTCAAAATATCGAGGGGGTTTTTGAACTTACTGCACGCTGGATTACATTTTCGCGCGGCCTTGAAAGTTTAAACGAACGCGTGTCCACACTCGCGGCTGAATACAAAAGATTTACCTTTTATAGCTGAAGAGGTACCGTTCACAAGTGTTCTTGCCCGCAGTTTAAGACCAGAGAAAATTACACCCGCATGGTGTGACAATTGCCAGAAATTTACACCTACTCTTCAGTCTCGACAATTGACTAAACTACCTCAAATACTGGCTCTAAACTGCGGCTTAGATACTCAGCAGGTACTTACAACACGAAAATTAGACGAACAATCGTAACGCATACGAAATTGAGAAGCCGCACGCTACGGACTCATCTGTCTAAAATTGAAAAGATCGTGTTGTATTACAGGATAAGGCGTTTTGGCAAAATCAAATGGACATAGTAGTACAAAACGTGTTGACGGGTAAGGAGAGTAGCCCCAACTCCAGTCCTGTACCTGTTACCGCGAAACCGTGTCGATATGGCAATAATTGCACCCGAGTTGGATGTCGATTCAGACATCTTGGTCGAGAGTTAGGTATATACACAATTCGAATCCTCTTGTAAATTAATAGCAATTGAATGTAAAAATTCTTTTCTATTTTATCTTAATCTCATTGTTAATTGTACAGAAACAGAGAAACTACTGACATCGTCCTCTGTTCCGTCTACCTCGTCATCGGCGCCCGTTACATCACCCCCTAGTCACTTGTATTACTCGCACTCTTGGATACCTCACAATATAGAGATTTCTCTACGAGAAAATGGAGAAATATCGGTGAAAAAAATTAACGAATTGAAAAGTAACTCGAACAGCGATTCGACACAAACAAATGTGATGCAGAACGGCCAAGCTGACAATAAGGTACAAATAATTTCCGAGACTAACGAAAACGATCTGGCAAAAGAGATTGAAAATTGTAATATAGTATCGAATAACGAGGATGGTGAGACAAAAAGTACAAATCCAGAGATCGCGAAAAAGCAAACAATCCAATACGGTCTCAGTGCCGTTGTCTGTTACGTAGACGATAAGAATAACGAAGACCGGAGAAATATTGTAGCGTTGTTGCGAGTTGGACCAAGTTATCACGAACGCTCAGGACACGCTGTGTCACAGTGGTACATTTTCAACGATTTCTGGTGAGTTGTGTAACGTTCAGGAAAATATGTCCTTTGCTCTATATCATTTTACGGCGCTACGGCATATGTTACAGTATATCACCGGTGACACCGCAAGAAGCGGTTTGGTTTAACCTCGATTGGAAAGTTCCGTGTGTACTTCATTATACGTCAATACCCTCGCCCAAACCCGCGACGTTTATAAGCCCTCTTACGTACGATGTTTTCGGAGAGGATAAATGTATTGCTCGCAGTGGTGGAACCATTGGCATTACCTTTACTCCTTTGTCATCTGACGAAATGCCGAAGAAAGGCGAGTTAGTTGGAATTGATGCGGAATTCGTTACTCTTAATCAAGAGGAGGCCGAATTACGGAGTGACGGAAAAATGTCAACTATAAAGCCAAGCCACATGTCAGTCGCACGAATTACTTGCATACGCGGGTATGGTCCATGTTATACATTTAAATTATCGCGTAAATATAGGAAGAACGTGCTTTGTAAAACAAAGGCTTTTCTTTTTATTAAAAATAATGATAATTTGTAATATCTCATATTTGTAACAAACAGACAAGGTCCGCTGGAAGGTACACCATTTATAGACGATTACATAAGTACTCAAGAACAAGTGGTAGATTATTTAACAAAATTCAGTGGAATACAACCTGGTGATTTAGATGCAACTTTGAGCAGCAAGCATCTTACTACTCTGAAATCGACGTATCAAAAGTTAAGATTCCTAGTGGACAATGGCATAATTTTTGTCGGTCACGGCTTGAGAAACGATTTTAGGTAAAATTTCAAAGATTGATAATTGTGCTATTAGTAACAATTAACAAATATATGATTTCTGTAGGGTAATAAATTTAGTAGTGCCGCCAGAGCAAATAGTGGATACAGTTTTGTTATTTCATTTACCTCATCATCGTATGGTGTCGCTACGCTTCTTAACTTGGCACTTTTTGGGTAAAACGATCCAGTCTGAAACTCACGATTCAACTGAGGACGCGCGAGCGGCCTTAGAATTGTATCGTAAGTACAAAGAACTAGAAAGCTCTGGCACATTAACCGAAACACTTAAGGAACTCTACGAAGTGGGCACCCAACTACAGTGGAAAGTAAGGACAAATTGTTGTATTTGTTAGATATTATTTTATCAAATCTCGTAACGTATATATATATGTTAATTTTTTTGTAAACTCACATCTTAGGTGCCCGATAGCTGATATGAGGAGGACACGTATCTAGATGATCAAATGTATAGCGATAACGATGATTAGATGAATATTCAAGTGTTTAGTGCCCAACATCATTGTTCGGTAATATTCATCCTTTGTAAAAAAAAAAATAGAATATCGATATTTAATCAAAGTTTAAGACAGGGTCGCACACTTGTCATCTACGGAAAGAAGATTCATTCAACGCACATCACAACAGATGGAAGTTTAAAGATGCGTATCGTGAAAATTTTTAGAATTGCAAAAATAATTGCAGTGCATCAATTTGCATTGTGCAATGCAAATTGATACATCACTTAACGTCGTTTCCACTCATGAATTAGATCATTGTTACATCTGTTTACAAAACATACGGTGTATAATATATACCGTATATTACGTAAAAGAGTCCCTCACAACTTAAATAGTCGCGACACATTATTTCGCATAACTTGCATTTCCATGTTATTTCCACATTCTTTGAGAATCATGTTTGACATGCATATGTCAATAAATGCTTAAGTTGTGATAATCCGTGAGATTGATTGGGTTTAAGTTATGAGGGATCTCGCTGTGTGTTAGCAGCATTCAAATAATATAATAACAATATACACCAGATTTTTACTATCCGTCTCAAGTGTATGTAATCCGTCAGGAAGATTAAGTGAAAAAAAATGTTGATCGTGTGATTTTAAATAGGAATATGCCCGTTTTTCAGTGCGGCGCAAATTTATATATATTGTCTAATAACGTATGAATGTTTTGGGGAGCAGTAACGATTCCGCACTGCCTAACTGAATATTGATATTCTCATTTTTTTGTTACTCGTCATATATCCTCTATTGAAGGCAACGTATTCCATCCCGATCCATCAAACAATTGCCGGATGTGTAGACGTGAATAGTTAACATTAGTACAGTACCAATATAACTGAATTATGTATCTATAAGTATAACATAACATCTCTCACTGTTTCTTTTTATACGTAATTTGTCTAGCTCATTTTTGTACAATTTTATGGAGCGGGGTTTTATGCAGATTTTTTATACAATATGTACTTCATTTTCCGATAGACCTGTTTTTTCTCTTGATATCACACATATTCACCTTTACATCAGACACAATTTGTGACGATTATTATCATTGTTATGTTTCAAAACTAATCTATTTGTGTGAAGCTCTTAAAACTTGAAAAAAAATCTATTAAAATGAAGATGGAGTAGTATATTTTACAAACTGACAATTGTACTCATTATAGATTATTTTTATATACATTTTACCAATGAAAATATGGTATACTGTCCAAATCTATTAAAAAAGAAAAAAAAAAACAAAAAGATTAATAAAACATATATATTTTTTTATGTCCGAAGAAACTTTCTTATAATTTGTGCGCAATAATGCGCTCATGCATCTGTAATTTATATGGTGGTTTCAACGAAAAAACGCGATCAATGAATAGCGCAGTGTAACATGATGTTGATGGTAATCAAGTAGGTTGTTTAATGGTAATTAAGCCAATCGCTGTTACGTCATTGTAATTTTTCAATAAATGGTTATACAAATTTATTCTGTACCAACAGTTTTCCTTTCTTTGTCTCGTAAATAAAACAACACTATTTTAACAACACTATTTTTAGTTATAATGAAGGAGATAAATGGCGTAATATATGTCAAATGGTGTTAACTTAATTATATATATAAAGTTGTTTATTATATAATTATATATTTTATATAATTGTATAATATATATATATATATATATATATATTATATTATATAATTTATATTATTATATAATATTACATGTATATTTTTAATATTCACTTAATGCTGTATGTACACAAGTCAGTTCTAATCTCTTCTGTTTCTATCTACTGTTTTTCCAGTTGAATATTATTACATTAAATCATTTTTTTTTTGTATGGATACAAAGCTTTAGTAAAATTAATAATTTACAGATTGTACACACATTTATACGTTGCGCGCGTGTAAGTCACGCAATTGTTACGGCGCTCAAGCTTATACGTATATATATATGTATATATATAACATATAGAAATTTTTTTAATAAATAATCAAAAAAAGTCTCGTGTGCTTTTGTAGTTGCTGCTTTGAGAAAGATCGAGAGAGTTTGTCGGCGATGTTTTCGACACTCCGAATAATCTCAGACAGAACGATACAAGTTCGTTTCAGAGATCACGCTGATGAAACGCGAATAAAAAAATACGTAATTAGGAATTTTATTTTCTACTTTAAAAAGGCAACGTCAAGATATCGGAAGCGTCAAGATATTCATTGATGCACAGATCTCATACGTAAATAATATCGTAGACAACAAAAAGTAACATATACATATTTATATGTACAGAGATACAATTTCGTCAATTATTAAATATTCGCTCGTATTTGCCGACTACGCGCGGCTCTTAAGTAATTACAGGTAATAAAAAAAAAAGAAGAAGAACGTCTCCTGACTAGAAACTTGCGTGGTCGAGCTGCAGGAGCTGGAAAGAGTATTCGTTATTTAGTGGCAGTATTACGAGTGAAACGAACGTTTCAATGCAATCCCAGCAAAATGCTCGTCTCGTCCGGACGCAGAAGATTAAGGCACTGTCGAACTGTTACTGAGATATATTCGAGAGAAAAGTCAAGATCGCGTCCGCACGATTACATCAAGCGAATCCACACAATGTATGTTCTCTCAATTACTCGAAGGCACTTTTCGTGGTGCCGCGTAGCCGAGAATCTTGAACTCGGTGACACGATTCGCCCCGATATAGGCAGAGATAGCTTCAACAAAACAAGAACGAAGATGGAAGCCACTCAATGATTCTCATCTTGTTGGAAATGACCGTTTCGGTTCAACGGTTGTCTCTCCGGAGCGTCAGAAGGCCTGTTCCTCTTGAAGAAACCGCACTGCAGAAGCAAAAATGACGAGATAAGAGATTAGAAAAACAATATTGACGAAACAGAAAATTAAAAAAACGTTTTAGACTCACTTTATGAAGAAGATAGATGAGTAGCAGCAGAATTATCATTCCCGCGCAAGCCGATAAAACTACTACCCAGAGTGGAATAATATCTGGTGCGGAAGGCGGCGCGCTCGGCTCGACATTCGTGAAAACTTCGCTGTCTTTGGTGACCTTCTCGGCGGGTGTACCGATGAACGGTTGCTTCGTGACACGCGCCACCAACTTGGTCGACACCTTGATCTTCTCGTTGAACGCGACTTCCTTCAAAGTTCTAGCGTTTATGCGATATCTCGCGCCTATCCAGACCTCCTGATCCTTCTTAAGTGGACCCAGCACGCATCGCAACGTCACGCATTTCGCGGCGTTGCACGGTCCTACCGGCTCTTGCGATTCGTGATCGGATTCGTGATCGTTTTTGTAATCGTAATTCTGAGTTTCGGTCATTAGTTGGTCGCTATTCGTCTCGAGGTCTCGTCGTTCTACTGGCTCTTCCGATTCGAAATAGTTTTCGTCATAATAGTCGTCATTTTGAAACGTAGCTTCATTCGTTAGGTCACTTTCCGTCTCGAGGTCTCGTCTATGTCTGTGGTTCTGCTGGAACGTTTTCTTGAATTCCTTGATGTCGACCATGTCGCTCTCACGTCTGTATCTAGAATTCAGAAGATTAGGATCCGGTCCTTCGGTTAGATAATCGTCATCAAGCCGGTCTCTTCCGTAGATCCTGCCTGTTCTCTCCTCTGTTCGTCTCTCTTCATGCGTACGTGTGTTATATCTGCTTTCGTAACTTCCATCTGAAGTTACACCGCGACTGGATGATTCCTCCTGCCAGGAATGACCATAAGTTCTCTGACTGTTAGCATCCTGATAACTGTCCTGTGGAACGCGCAGAGTATACGTTCTCTCTTCGGTATACGTAAAAGAACCTTGAAGAGGAAATCTTCGACCGTCCTTGAGCACAATATAGCCTTTACTATCCGGAGCAATTAATAACTGACCTTCTATTCTGAGAAATCTACTATCGCGAGGCTCGGTCGATTCCGAGACGTAGCTCTGTTTGCCGTAATAATCCTGAAGAGGGAACATAGATCCGTCTTGGAATTCTATGTATTCCTTTCTATCGGCAGACGTTCTGAATCTCGCTTTAAACTGCACATATTGGTGCCCTTGTCTATTGTATATCTGATAATCTGTCGCGTCCTTCGATAACGTGCCGAAGAATCGCTCGAGTTCTTGAGTAGACGTTACATTGTGCACACGGAAACCAATTCCTCCAACTGTCTCCTCGCGATCACCTGTAATGAAACCATTTTCCGTAGTCCGACTACCTGCAGATACACCGTAGCGTCTTTCCTCGTCATATCTGTCTGTCTTTTCTTGCAAACGTCGTTCCTCTTGTCTTCGTCTTTCTTCGTTTTCTATCCTACGTCTTTCTTCTTCTCTTCGTCGTTCTTCTTCTTCTCTTCGTCGTTCCTCTTCTTCTCTTCGTCGTTCCTCTTCTACTCGACGCCCTTCTTCTTGTCGACGTCGCTCTTCTTCTTCTTCCCGAAGACGTTGCAGATTGAAAATACGTTGCTGCTCTTCCCGTTGGCGTTGCGCTTCTTCTTCCAACTTTCTCTGACGAGCTTCCTCCTGCTGCCTCAACTGATATTGGCTCTCGCTCTCAGTCAAAACCGAGTCGTATCTTCCCGAAGGTGAAACCGTACGTCCATCTTGCACCCCGCTGTCCCAACGATTTTCTACCCTAACAGAATGATTTACGCGAGTTGCGTAAGGCTCCTCGGGATTTGGCAATCTCGACCCGAAAGATTCCTCTTCTGTCCCGCGGAATTCTCCGCCCAGGGTCGTAGAACCGTAGCTGCCACCGGATTCTGAGTGGAAAACAACCCCGCGATTGCCGGTCAGGTCTCCACTATTGACCGAGCTGGTTCCAGAAGAGTTGTGCGTGTACGTTGTGGTGAG
Organism: Pseudomyrmex cubaensis; assembly: GCA_014825685.1. NCBI lineage: Eukaryota > Metazoa > Arthropoda > Insecta > Hymenoptera > Formicidae > Pseudomyrmex > Pseudomyrmex cubaensis. Next base: position 8,125 of record QVOA01011844.1, on the reverse strand, counting down.
CACTTCGGGCTTGTCGCCAGCTGGATTCAGTTGAATCTTTCTGGTCTCACTGATCACGTTCGACGAAGACGAAGAAGAGGAAGAGGACGAGGAGTGTCTCGATTTTTGGATATTCGAGCTGTCGCCACTGTTGATCTCGGTCTCTTCTTTGTTTATTTTGTTGCGATCCACCTCGAAGCCTCTCTGAATGTTGATCGTTCTTCCCGATTGCGACTCGTCCAAGATCACACCAGAGTAATCGGGATAATTTAGATGTATCCTTCTCCGCTGATCCAGCTGCGCAAGACATTAATGTAATGTAATATGAATATATCATAATGCTAGAAAAACTCTTGTGTTCTCGTGAGAAAAAAACTTTATACGTACCTTCAAACTGAGATAATTAGCGTTGGCAGGCTCGCAAGCGATCGGACCGGAAGTCTCCGGTTGTTCGAGCAAGTACAACAGTTCTTTTCCGGACAAAGTCTGCGCGGGCCAAATAAGAAACGCCTCGGCCTCGACGATGTCTGACGGGCCTTGATTGCGGATTGTGTAATTGTGCGTCACCGCTGGTCCAAATTCAAGCTCCGTCGTAATATTCGTGGAAGTGTAGTTTTCAGAATTGTAATAGAGATCTTTAGGCTTGCTCTCGCCGTCAACACGTAAATCAGTCTCTATCCAAATCGGCAGTGACAGATGATAGCTGTTGTCGTGAGTAGTTAAGGGATTTTCCGGATTCGTGGTGGTGACATTCATGTCGAACTCATAAATGGGCTTCATCCCATGAGACGTTACAGGCTGAAGCAGCACTTTGAACTTCACCAGTTTGTTCTGCGGCAGTGGATTTCCGATGTCGCAGCGCAAAGTGTTGTTGTTCGATTGTTTGGGCGCGGAACAGTGAACGGGAATCTCCAGAGTTTCGATACGTTCGATCTTGATGTAATCGATACCGTCCGGTACCTGCAAATTGTACATAGCTTCGAACGCATCCTCGCCCGAGTTCTGCACCAGAACTTCGAGTTCGAGTCTTTTGCCAGAACCTAACAAGTATTTGCCGACGTTCGACTTCATGCTAAGCTCTAAGTCGGGTATGCAGACGTTGTCGGGACCGCAGTTCTTCCTGATGGAAAGAGTGTCTTTTCTAGAGGTCGTCATGCCGAGAACTGGTTTCAGTTGGATTCTAGGATCACGGCGACGATTGTCCGGAATTCGATCTTCCTCCAGACTCATACGCATCTCGGCGTCCAACGACGTTAACTTGTCGCGGATGTTAGGAGTCACGTAAACCTTTGAGAGTTGACGTACACTTTAGAAGCCACACTCTTGACACGACCAAAAAAATATTACGAAACCGCTTACTAAAATACTCACTTGAACTGTGCGACAGAACAGTCGATCGCGTTCAGCCACGATCGTGAGATTCATCATGTTCTTGCTTTCCTGTTCCAAGAAGAACATTCTCGGATTCTTTGTCTTCTTCACATCGAGCACATACTGTATATTAAAATTGTGTCTCGGGAGAACACCTTCTCCTGTGTATCTGAAGCAAGCCCTGAGCGGAAGACACGTGACTCTGGTGGTGTCCGAAAGCGTGCAATTTCTGTTGTCCAAGGAAATGAGCTTGGACTCGGAGTCGAAGGTCACGGAAGAGTCCATCTTGATCACCGGTCGTGATCTAGAGAACAAACAAAAATTATTTGACAACGTTAACTTAAAGACGACATTTAACTTATTTTATTAGAATAAAATTTGAAAAATAATAACCTGAAGAACATCGCTGCTCCCGACTCGTATGCACCCACCACCAAGTCTGGATAAGAATTGCCGTCGAGATCGAGGCCACCGGCCACCGAGAACCCGAAAGTTTGCACCGGAGTGTCCAGATCTTCCGCGTGGATCACCTGAGAATACTTTTCCAATACTCCGGAGCGGGAGCCGTGATAGATGTAAACGGCGCCGCGACCATTTGGGCCACCGTAGGGCGCGCCGACGGCGAAGTCGCCGTACTTGTCACGGTCGATGTCCCCCAGTGAGGCCAGTGACAAACCGAAACGTCCTCTATTGCTTTCGCCGTCTCTGGATAACGATAAGCTTTATCGACGCGGTTCAACGAACTTGCGCTATGCAGGGCTCGAGTTTAGCCCTTCGAGTTAGAAGAGTTTGAGTTAACGAATTTAAGAATAAACGAGAATATTCTCGATTAAATATATCAGGCGTCTGAACTGAAAAAATTTTTTACCGTATCGTTAAACGTAAAATTTTGTAATTTTTCCTTCTTTTTTTAATAATCCATGAAAAAAATAAGTGTAAAATTTCGCTACCGTATATCGAACTTGCGGAACTTCTCCGCACCGGTGCTCTGATAGAAAACGTAGATTCTTCCGGTCTCGATGGTCATTTCCGGGTTGTCCGGAACTGTATACATGGGCGCACCGACTACCAGGTCATCCGACCCATCTCCATCTATGTCACCGGTGGCCACGGCGTAACCGAAGTAGGCTCCCATTTGCTCGCCAGTAATGTTTCGCGGATTCGACATGTTCGACGTGAGAAGTATGACCTACGATCGTATTTTTCACATCCGCGATAACAATATGTATCATCAGATTAAGATCTTATTTTACTCCGTAATAAACGGTATTTCTTTCTCTTAGTTCGTACCTTGCCTAAAAGATCGGAACCGCGCGGAACTCCGATTGCAATACCACTGTCGCCATTGCCGACAAAATCTCCTGTCGTGACGGAATAACCCAGGTAACTATCGTCCTCTTGCTCAGGACCTTCTTTGGTGTTATATATTGTTTTCGACTGGTCGTTCAAGGACTGCGAAAACATTTGTCCTACAAAACGATTTCACAACGTTAGTGACAGAAGTATCCCAGACGTATCTTGATGGAGTATGCAAGTATTTTCGTGACCGCTGTTGTAATCGAAGATCTTTGAAAGGCCGTTAGGCCTTTGCTGCACAGTCAAGAAATAGCTCACATAAGTTGTTTTGCAAAATCTTGTATCGCTCGATACTAATTGATCTGAATTTTTATCATCAGCGATTTTTTACAAACCAATTTAATAGAAAATTAAAATACTTGAAATAGAATAATAATAGAATAATAATAGAATAATAATTTTAATAGAAAATTAAAATACTTGAAACGAGTTTTTATGTCAATTGTGTATCCGATTTAATATTACAAGACTTTGCGAAAAACAACGTGCGACGAACATGGGATTGACAAGCTTCCTCTATTTATTAATCTAGCATTTGTTCTCGTTATTAATGTTAAGCAATCGTCATTATATAGCAAGGCTGGCGCAAACTCCAGCCGATTAAAAAGGACATTCTAGCTTTCTAGTCGGATCCGTATTACCACGGCTCTTGCTGCGTCTGTAGCTTGCTGAAGCTGTAAGAAGCGCGCCTGCACCTGTTAGGGATGATCATCCACCACTTATCTGGCAGTAATCGAAATGAACATTGTTTTAGCTATCAGAATCGTAGCTTTGTTTGTCAGAAAAAAAAACAAAGCGCGGGACAGTTTCGTTTTTAAGTTCTTAAAAATCTATTTCTTTTATTATTATTATTATTATTATTATTATTATCATCAAATACATATAAAGTAAATCACCTTACACATATATAACGGAAATGAATGTGTTTGTAAAACACAAACAGATACTCTCGTCAATTTTAATTACACGATTAATAAACAAAGTGTTAAGCGTGAAGACAAATAATCAAAGTTACTGCCAAGCAAGTGTGTGTGAAGAGGGTAGAAAATACTCTCGTGTTACTCGATATATCTGCCTGCCGAAATACTTTTTCCTGCGATTAACACGATACTTATATAGTATCGTCGGCTTTCACTCCAACTTTCGCACTCTCGGAAAAAGCCGACAAGCAACACATTTGGTTAATTTGGCACGTAAGAAGAGTCATCATTACGAGAGAATGGTAGCTTTTTATTAGATATGGGGTGTCGAGAGGGTGGTTTAATTACGGAGAGGGGGAGAGAGGGGGAAAAGACGCCTGCAAATGTACGCGGTACCTGATGCGTCCGCTTCGGTGACTAACATCGTCGCCACGAAGTTCAACCTCATCGCGGTGGCGATCGAGTATATCTGACCTGCAATTTGTTAAAGGAAATTCCGCTCTGAATTACTAATTACGAACTGAGAATCGCGCACGCTCTAATCGCTAATCAATATCCGCTCCTCCGCTTATCGCTCGGTCGCACCGCTCGCACGTGTGGATTCGAAAATTTTGTGATTGAAAAAAAAAAAAATAATAATAAATGCGTCAATATGTATATACGTAAGAGACAGATTTCTCTTGGCTTTTAAATCATAGACAAAAATCGCTCGTCTCGCTCGCGAGCAAGAATTTGATGACGAAGTCTTACCTTGCCAGTACCAACTGCCCGGTGCTCCTATATAGATTCTTTCGCCATTCTGAAATGAGAAGAAAAATATTCATCAGTGATCTATGTCTTTTTTTTTCTATCGTAATTTTCATCAAAAGAGATTTCGATACGGCGCCACGATCCCACTTCACGATCGTCATTAATAAAATCGAAAACCCTAATTATCTCCCGCAACACCGTTGCCATCTTCGATTTTTATTTTATATCATTCGTTTTCTTTTTTTCATTGAGAATAAAACACTTCGTGAAACAAAAGGAGCGATAAATGATCTTCGGTGACGCCTCGGGCGCGCCACCAGGAAACGGACGCACCCAGCGGTCGAAAGTCTAATTTTTATCTTTTTTTTTTCTTTAATTTATAAGATAATACCACAGAGAGATATAGGGAGAGGGCTCGTGCGCGAGCTCGCGATGCGATAAATCAATCGCCCGTACGTATGCAAGCCGCGCGTTTGCTGCTGGACGCGTTTGCACACAACCCGCGTCACGCATGTTAAACGTACGAGAGAAACCGCGGCGAGCTTTCGCGATAGAGTCTTCTGCGAAGCGCCGCTCGCCGTCTCTTGATGTCTCCGGCAAGAAAAATCGTCCTACGAGAATAGAGAGATCGATAGCATCTCCTGATCGGGGACAATAAAACATCGCGAAGAAAATCGCGACGGATACGAAGTTATATCCGTCTGACAATTTTCTCCGAGTCGCGTTTAAGTTCCATCAAGAAATAACTTAGTATATTAATAATTCATTTCCGCTTTAAATTTTAATCAAATTTTTATTTTAAAAAACCGATCGCAAAGGTATCTGTATATTTATTATAAAACTAAAACTCTCAGAGAGAAAAAGAGATGGAAAGTCGGTTTTGATCGAAGGTTCGGAATTAAAAATAACATCGAGTCGTGAAAATGTAACGGAGCCGATAAGCGGTAAGTACACGCGAGAGACATTTGCACGATATCTCTTGCATTAATGCGCAACATGCATTATTTATGACCGCGATACGATAATAAAAGTGACCGCGCTTTTGTCGCGCAACATCTGTCTTGCGCGTTAAAATGTCCAAGCGCGTTCCGTGCGCTCTCACAAAGATCTCTCGGTGCGCCGGCCGCCGCCCGGCGCGCTCTTTATGCCCGTACAAAAATTATTAATCACCGCGAACGGTGTACGCCGACAATATGCGCGCGCCAAACGTACGACTGTTCTCGAAAAACGACTCGCACGACTTTACGGCGCGGTGCGGTTTCCGGAGGCGTGGAAAAATCGATGTACTTGTCTCGAGGCATGTCCGCGAAAGGCGAGGCATAACAAATGAGCCACCTTGTGAAAGGAAAATGTAGAGTGCGGCTTGTGTAAAAAAAACGAAAATTGTATTTGTTCCCCGTGTGTGTAAGCTGCGCCGAGTCTCTCCCTGAACATATATACGTGTAACGCATATTTATTCCTGTTTGTTTTCCGCAACGGGATATATCTCTTCTTTATAGGAGGGAGGAATTATTAAAGTAACACTCGTGAAGATATAGAGAAACCATCTGGAGAGGTTTCACACACACACGAATCGCCTCCTGCCGATGCAAGACCCCCGTTGAATCTCGGTACGTGAGAGCTCGAGTGGCTCTCGAAATTGTCGACGTACGTACTCGACGCTGTTGACCCTTCGCGCCCGTTTATTCCCATGCAACCACGTATCGAAAGTGTATAGGCACTTCTCTCACTGTTCAGCACTTGCGAAATGGATATTGTATATCCCGACCGTTTGTCGAATCAATGCGCGATCGCGGAAGTTCGCCCACGCGCGGATCTACACCGAGACTTATTTCAAATTCTGTGAATGTTTTACTCGGAACTAGCCGAGTTTTCAAAAAATTTATGGAGCGATATTGAAGACTCTTTAGAGTCTCACCAGCTCCGGTTAGGACTAATCGATCGATCGTTCAAGCGTTGATCGCGATTGATCAATTTTGTTAAACCAGTAAATGCGATCGGCCAATTCCAGTGAAATAATCGGCCGATTGAGTCAACCGGAGATGGCGAGACCGGCCGTGAGAGTTGCAAAGAGAAGATGCTACTCAAGAACTATCTTCTGCTTATCGTCGAGACGACGACGGTTATAGCAGCTTTCGTTCTGTATTGCCGTGATAAAAACCGGAAAAAAGAACAGAGTTCTCGGGTCGAGATCGCGACCCTGTAAAACCGGCCGCCGACAGTGTCGACGCGTTTTACGTGCCATAACGGTGTATGTACACCCACGCGTCCATCTAACGGCGATATCGAAGTATAATAAAGATTACCGCTCGCGCATACATATTAATCGACAGTCTGTACTTGAATGATCGCGAGAGAATCCGAACGGGCAAGTGCATTCCGCGTGATAAGATCGTGCAATATGAACGATATTTCACGTTTTACCCGAGCGATATTGAACGTTGTAACAATGAAACGGAATTACAATCGTGTGAGTCGCAATACGACTAATTTGTATTGCGCGCGAGTGATGCGGCACATTTTACAAAACTCTGATAGGTAAGCGATGCGTGGAATTCATGAAAAATTCATTTGGCATTTACCAAGGTTTCCCGTGCGAGGTATCTCTCAGTCAAAGTGTTAACCGCGTAACAATGTCGTTACACTCTTCCGCGAGTGCACCCACGCGCGGATGCGCGTCCGCCCACGCGCGGGGAAGCGAGATGCAATTTCTACGGATTAAGTGGGAAACGAAAGAGTGTAACGTTAACGCGAGCCGAAGGAAGCAAGTGTGCGGAAAGACGAAAGAACGTGTAACGCGAGATTTCAGTTTTGCGCAACGTGTCTCTTTCTCTCTCTTCTTCCGTCGACACGCGATATCTCGTAATTGTGGTGAATAATGTTACCAGGGATTATTAGATTATGGTCGAAGAAAGTCGTTTTGTATCTCTCGCAGAGAACGGACGTAAAATCGCGTTATTATATTCTGTAATTCTAGACATGCGCAGGAAAGTTGATGGGATTACGAAGCAATGAATAAATATCTCGCTACGTCTACGACTTGCATGATGTATTGACGCGAATATAAATCATGATTATTTCATAAGTCAAATATATATTTCAAGCTTATACATATAATTTAATATTCAATATTAATATTTATTTTTTTTCCAACAATTTATATATATAGTAAAATAAAATAATCAAGCATTTTGGAGAAATTTTCAAATTGAAATTGAATTTACAAATGTATTAATTTACACATTTACATTTTTAAAATACATTTGCATACATCCAGTACAATGGCTCGTGTTGACCTTTAACTGCTAGTTAATTTTCATGAGCTTAAAATGTGTTATAATAAAATAAATGTTTTAATAAAGCATTACAAACATAAAATATCAAGGAAAATTTATGTAGGATTATTTTATTGAATGAATTTGTTTAAATAATTATGTAGTTAAAAATATTGTATTTAATAGTGTGAAAATATATAAAGTTACAATGAGCGATAATTGATCGGATACAAAGCGCGTGATCTATCAGGCGCCTTGTCTTCTCAACGGATGCGAACTTTCTCTTTCTTCTCATTGTCAGCATTAAACGCTTTATCGTCACCTTTCTTTTCTTGTTTCGGTTTGACTCGTCAACAGACAACAAGTACGTTAAATATGAAAAGCCAAATATTTGTCACACCTTGTTTGTCGGGAGAGTCACGCAAATATAAAATTTTGCCGATAACATATAATGTGTTATGAGCTATTCTCAGC
>QVOA01011838.1:0-39837 GCA_014825685.1 Pseudomyrmex cubaensis | reverse complement strand
AAAAAAAAAAAACACACACAAAAAAAAAAAAAAAACGAACACACGAGATGTGAGAAGCGCAACGGCGTGAATTAAACGCGATGCGCCGTCGCATCTAATGACCGTATTTTCGCCACGCGCGTATTCATGCGAGCTAAACACACCGGGCTGTGTGATCTTCGTTGAAGAGAAAAAAAAAAAAAAAGAAAGAAATTTTCATGCTGTGCAAATCGGAACTGCAAACTCGGGACGATCGCGCGCGATCTAAAGCGAATTGAGAGTAATGAAATCGCGGCGGGAGGGATGCGCGGTAAACAATAAGGAAGCAACACGCGACAACTGTATAGTTAACCATATGTATATATATATATAGTTACCTACATATTATATATATACGTATCCCGGCGTTTACCTTCGAAGTCACTGGGTCACACACAATGTTCGCCGGGGATCGATAGACGGCGGATTCTTTCGCATTACGTGCGCGGGTAATCGATTCGTACTACGACGCTATGCTACCTGAGCTGTAAAGACTACCCGTCTACTACCGGCGTAACGATAACGGGCCGGGAGTCGATTATTGAAACTACAAATCGCGGGATGCATAATGACGACGGTGGCAATAATTCCGAGGGGGGAGGGGGGGGCAAAAAGAGAGAGAGAGAAAAAGATAGAAGCGACGTATTATTCGCACTCGGAGACTCCTCCGACAATTCTTATCGTTTTCCTCGAGCGTTTACTGCGTCTCTTCCGTTTCTCCCGGCGCACAAAAGAAGAAGAACTCCAAGTTTTACACGGTGTCTCCTCTCTCGGCAATGGCGCATTCAGACTCGCCGGTAAATAGCGACAAGTCGCTAAGAGACTCGAGATACTTATGCGAAATTACAGAGAGAGAGATAGAGATAGAGAAGCATGAGGGGATCAACAACTGTGTCTTCCGCGAGTTCGCGATATTTCCATTTCGCGTGAGGAGGAGTATCGCGTAATATTCCGAGAAGAGCAGCTGTTCTTTTGTCCGCGTTTGTCAATTATATTCTCCGAATTATATTAGATTAAACTCGGCGATGCGAAATGTGAAAAGGAGATGACGAAAGATTTGAGACGTAAATACGCGCTCAAGATTCCTATTCTTATCAACGCCCGCTCGCAATCCCGCCCGGGGAACTAAATTGACGAGGTTGAAATTAATTAATTCTCACGTGCGTGTAAAACTCGCGCTGGGAGCGACATTAAACCATAAATGGACTTCACAGTCCTCTCTTTCTTCTCAAAAAAAAAATAAAAAAATAAAAAAAAACAGAATGTCGGAAAGGAGCTTCAGCTGCCGTAAAGTGCAGCGGTTAATAGTTCGTCTAATTGCTTTTTTTCCAACCTTTTTACTTTTTGCGGCTTAACTCGGTTGTTGCATTAATGGATCGAATGAATATTAATTAATTCGAGAAAAGTCTAATTTATCTGCACCGCTCTCTTTCTTCTTCTCTCTCTTTTTCTTTCCTTTCCTCCCCGCGTGTATTTTCCGCATCAGATCTTTCTCTCGTCGTCCAGTAGATACACATCGTGTTTTTCTTCTAACTAATTTCTAGCTTGATTTTAAATCGATCATGTTGTCTCGTGTATATCAAACTTGAAACTACTGTTTCGCAGCTCTCGGAGCAACGAGAAACTGCTAAGAAAATACACTTACGTTTCCTACGAGCTCGAAACTCAAACTGGACAAAGTCAAAGGATAAATTAACGTAGAAGCAACTCTTTGTACCGGTTGACATTAAAAATCCTTTTATTTTTGAGAGAGAGAGAGAAAGAGAGTGTGTGTGTATAAGTTACTGAGGTTTTTTTTTCAGTCGGTCGCTTTGTTACCGGATATAGTGCGTCAATATCAGAACAACCAAACCTATCAAAATGACGGATTGCAGAAATGCAATCTATTTGCCAAAAATGTTTCGAGTAGATTTTTGTTTCAACAAGAAAAAACAAGTGTGGAATATTAAAAATCTTTTTCTGTTATAATTATCTAAACATTAGAGAAATTTAGAAATAATAACGAATAAAACATTTCTTGCAAATACGAATCGACGGATGTGGTAAGGGCACGTTCAACTCTAACTGTTCTAGGTGTTAAAACCGTAGAAATTACACGTCACTCCGATTTTCCAGAGTGGAATCGGAAGAGGCTCCCGAAAAAAAGGAGTTTGAATAGCAATGTTTACGTTTTTGGTAACAACAACGCAGGAAATGCGAACTGACTCTGCGTGCAAAAACCGGCCGAACAAATAAAAACACGGAAAAAAACGAGAAAAATTGCATCGGTAACTTGTATTTCAACTAAGATCCAGTTACGTGAAAGTAAGAGTTACATGGGATATTCGTTTCTCTCTCTCTCTCTCTCTTTCCGTTTTAACGATCGCCGACTGTAATTGCAACGTTGTTGGTAATACGATCGCCAAAGAAGCGCGTTGTCGACCGATCGTATGTGTTTTTACTCTCGCGTTCGAAATGTAATATCAAAAATTACGCAAGAAAATATGAACTTTTGCGATCCACCGAAACGTTACGAGAAAAATCGCGAGATGTTCTAATAAAAAAAAAAACACAAAAAAAAGTTACGTTTCGATAATTTGATTCGTTTACCAGGATTTTGGAGCAAACCGTGGAAAATAAACGTTCAAAGATGGACATTTCGCAACAATTCGCGTATACGGCAAAGCGCCATTTCTGCGGAAACGTCATTGTTGCGCGTTGCGTTTTCTTTTTTATACGATATACCGCTATTTTGATATATATATGTTGTATTCCGCAAACGCGCCATTCCTCCATCGAGCACACGAACGTAAAACTGATGATTTTTTCCGGAACGCGGAGTCAAGAAGCTAAACCGGGCACCGTGCGTATTTCTCACAGTTCGGAGCGATAAAACACCGGTGTGTCAAAATTCGCGTCGCGCGATCTGTCATCCAACGCAAAACAAGCGAGACGATCGAAACGAGAGAGAAAGAAACGGGGAAGGGGAGAAAGCGGGCATGCAAGAGAAGCAAAGGGATGAAATAATTAGAATAAATCGAACTATGTGCGTCTGACACTGACCTCTTCGGCGAACTCGAAATCACCGTCGAATTTTCTCTTGCATCTCACCCCCGTGGCCAGGACCAGCAGCACCGCGGCTGCGAACACCCACGAGAGTCGCATAGCTCCTGCTGTCGTTGTTTCTTCTGTCCCTGTTTGCTCCCGGAACTCGCTGACAAGGAAAATGCGAGAGATCAGCACGCGCGAGTACACCGCCGCGACAGACGGGGGATGAGGGGAAGGGAAAAAAACCGAACGCCGAGGGGTTGCGGACGACGACGCGCTGTAGGGTACGTTTACGCGCACGCAAAACTCGAAACGCGATACTCGAAACGAACGTCACGGAAACGCACAACTCGATGGCCGAACAAGTTGTGATGACTGTGCGCGAGGCGAGGCGACGCCGCCGATACGTTGCGTCGCCACGGGCGCGCGCGCGCACGCACCCTTATTGGCCGGTTCGCGACGAATGGCGCGCTCCGATTGGTCGCGCGGTGGGGAGGAAAACCGATATATACGAGCTGCTTTCTCGCGCTCGAACGTTCCCGCCGTTTTTCGCCGTATAATCTCGAAAAAGCTTGAAAACGTTGTAAACAATAGGCTCGAGCAGCACCTAACGAAAAAAACTAAATGTTAGAAAAAAAAACACGCGGAAATACGCCGATATGAGACACGAACGAATTTTGTAGGAATAACATATACATATTTGACGTTGCAATATAGATACACTTTCGTTTATTATTTGTTCATTTGCACAAATACTGGAAAGAAAATTAAACGTGTTCCTTCACCTACAAAACTGCTCAAAGCAATTGTATCACAACCTAATGAGATTATATCCATTCAGTTAAAATGTGCATGGAAGATATTCACGCTGCTACTTGTACGCAGTAGAATAACAATAGATACACGTGCGGGGCATACGTAAAAAAGCTTGAAAATAAATAACTTTGTAAAAAAATGAATTTATTTATTTAATATATTATATATATTAAATAACAAATATACATTACGCGTATCTTTAATGTTAAATTGTCTCAGAATTTAAAAAAAACGCGAAAAAATTATATGAAACAAGCAATCGTGGACTTTTCGCTATTTGCACTCCGCACGTGTATCTTCTGCAAATGCATTTAAATAATTATTTAAATGTAACAAAATTAATTATATATGGATTATGGAAAAAAATGATAAATAAAAAGCTTCACGGGGAAAAAACCGTAAGAGCAACGAAATGGGTAGTGTCGACTTCGATGACTCAGCGAAGATATCCATCTTCATTTAAGTTGTACGTAATGCCATTTATCGACTGAAATCACAAATTACAAAAAACACTTTAGTATAAATAGTAGGAGCTTTAATTGCACTAACAATGTACATACATCAGCAATATGTATTTAATTCGAACATTTAACAATTAAATATCCTTCTATGCGTTATAACAATTTGTTAGAGTTTGGGATGTACGAAGTAGCATTTGTCAACTGAAAGTGAATTGATATTATATAAAATTACAACATATACACGTACATAAAATCTCAATAACTAACGAACAATTAAAATAAACGTTTTTTAGTTTGTATGTAAAGAGCTTCTGTATTTAATCTTATGTTACTTGCAAAAAAACGTACCTATCGGTTCTACAGGCTGAGGTTCTATTGGTTCGGGTGCTTTTTCTAAAGCTTCTTCAGCAGCTTCGGGAGTAATTTTGAAAGGACTTCCTTCCACAGTTAAATTTGAACTGCACAAGAAATATATGTTACTTATAAGATCTTTAACGCAATAATTTGCTCTATTCGTAATCAATAAACATATTTATTTGTCTCTCGCAATTAGAAACATTCTGATTTATTTACCATACTATTCCAGTTGAACCTTCCTGAGTGACTAAATTTTGCCAGTGTTGATGTACTTCCTCAACGATGCGGAGTGCAAATTCTCGTGGTTTTGCCTCACCGTTAAATGCAAATTGATTTTCCGGCTTCCCATCCGGAATTTTGTATATCTTAAACCATTCGATTGTGGCCTTTAACAAACCAGGACAATGTTTCTCGATATCGTTTACATCTGTAATGATTTTCATTAGATTTAAGATTAAAAATATAAAAGTCTACAATCCTATATGTTAAAAAATATGCATTCTGATATATACCGTTCATTTTATCGGCCAAAGGATCGTTAACATCAATTACAATAATTTTCCAATCAGTTTCACCTAAATAAAAAAATAGAAATTTTGCATATTGAGAATTGTTTCCCTATTGTATGCACGTTATTTAGTATTTCTAAAAATATTTTTACGTTAAACATTAAACTTGTTTACCTTCGTCGATAAGAGCCACTGTTCCAAGAACCTTTACTTTTAACACTTCACCTCTTTTTGCCACCTAAACAAAATACTCCCATATAATATTATATAATAAAGTCTATATAATATTTTATAATAAAGTGTTTTTCTTTCATTACAGGTAACTAATATATAAGATATTCATTTAAAAACAAAATACAACTACTTTTTACCCTGTATCCTATCTCAAGCACATCAATGGGATCATTGTCACCTTTATAGCCCGTTGCTTCATCCAAATTATCAGGATTTTCCCATGTCTGTTAATCATATAAATATATTATACATAGTTTTTTAAATTAAACATTGTGAAAGAATAAACGCTACAAAAAATATTAAAAAACTAAGATTAAAATATTTAAACACTTTCACATATTAAAAACCATCATCTATTTTTTATTATAACAGATATCATTAAAAAACCAAATTAAAAAAGTTCTAATACAAAGATTTTACTTCACTGCAAAAGTTGTTAGTTTTAAGAAACTAGTGAATAGGATAATCAACAGAAAAAAAGTGATTGACAAAGAGATAAGTACACAGCCTTGAACTATACACCAATATATACACCAACATGTCTTCACAAATGTACAAGAAGTATGATAAGATATGTGCATACAAATACACACATATAGTTTAGAGTTCAATAGAGAAAACACACTTCCTCTTCTTAAGATAAGATTGAATGACATCATGCTGTGACAATTGTACATATGATCTTGTATATATGTGTAATATATATATATATATATTTTCTTGAGAGTTTTTCACCTGTGGCAAAGCTCCATAATTCCAAATATATCCGTGATGGGGAAAACAATTAGCAACAAATCTCAATTTGCCTTTTTTCACATCCTGCTTTATAGGATTCAATGTTTCTTTCAAACAAATTTCCATTTTAGCATTTGTCCACCTGGGTATTTCAACAATCATGTGCATTATCTTTTTACTTTCATCGGCATACAATGGAATGTCATGCATGGGTGAGATTGGTACATCCTGATCATTTTCTATATATGAAAAATAATACTATGTTGCATAAAAGACATATTTCTGTGAAAATTTTAAAAAATATATTGACACAAACACAATTATGTAATAATTACTATACAATGTGTTATTAATATTTTAAAAATCATTTAATACATAGAATAGATAACATATGTAACTGATAAATTATATAAAGAGAAATATGCATATACATATAGAAAGAAAAAAACAAGTACAACATTAACAAAGTTATTTTCTTATTTCTAACAGTTTCAAACACTTCCACTTAAGCTAAACTGAATGTCATGTATTTAACAACAAGCTGTCAATACTCATTAATATATAAATCTATCCTATATCATCGAAAAATCACTACTTCAACACTTGTATTATGAGCGTTATTTAGAAAAAACTTTAGATCGAAATCCGACAGTTACGCCACGTATATCAATTCTTGAAGTTCTTAATTATTCAATAGTAGAACACACTGTCGTCGTTGCGAAACGCCGCATTGTTCAAGAACTCGATGTACCTATCATTTAATCGGCTTAAATAGCGGATGACTAGAAACGTTAGTAATAGCGCGACGCGCGTTCGTGACCTTGCGACCTTACGCGGAATACGTATCGAGTTTTCCTTGAAGAAACCGCGAAGAGTCAAGATCGAGTGTCAAGTTTACTCACTGAAAAAGATCCTGTAGTCCGTGCTGTTGAGAGCACCTCTTTCAACGATTGTGTACGACATGTCTCGACAATACTTCTCCACGGACGCTCTGATTCGATTCGACACCGACGTACCGGTTGCTATGTACCGCAACGGTGCAATGAGTCTTGGTAAACCGTGGCAACGTAACACGTGCAACGTTACCGGAAGCATTCTGCCATCTGTCGTTACGCGAGACCCTGCGAAAACATAGCACAGATAGGAAAAATTACATCCTTATCGGCTGCATCGACGTATCATTATTTTGCGTGATAATTATAATAACAAATTACTTTGTGTATTCTCGCAAAATACAATATATTTTCATTCAGTCTCAATAAAAAAAAACAAAATACTGTTCAAGAGCAAGAAAATTTGTGATTATTGATCAATAGAGTGATTGAAAAGTGTTCATTGTATAATTGTTGTTTTTTCTTTAATTTTTATCATTGATAAATCATCATGGGCTTGTTTGAAATGGACGTGAAAGTATTTTGAAATATCTATTGCCAGTATAAGTCGAATCTTACATATTTAAGATCTCTCTCAAGTTCATCTTCAGATGCTCTCAACCAATGACACACTGTCCATACAGCGTCTTAAGATAAACTTGAAAAGATCTTGAATATGAGAACAGACTATGAATACCGACCTTTAAAAGATGTTAAAAAGAAAAAAACCAAAAAGAGAGAAACAAGGCAGTTTTTATATTATTATAAAAATAAAACTGGTCGGACAACTTTGCTGAATGAGTTTTAGGACATGTCTGTTTAAGCGTCTAAACACAAGAAAGACAAGACAAAAGAACAACAATTATAAATAAATAGATAATAAAGTGATGAAATACTCAAGAAAAGAAGGCGAGATTCCAACAAGTTGAAAATTATCAAAAATATTATCGGAAGAACACATTTCTGCGCGCGTTCTCGCAGGAAAATGGCGCTAACCTTGTATCTACGAGTGCCCTCTACAACTCGACATTAAGCTCGTATCACACGCATTGGAATCACAGTTCAACCAATTCAACCAATCGGAAGTAAAGCCGGAAACATACAAAAAGATTTCAGCATTTGAGAAGACTTAAATAAATATCTGCACAAAATTCGAATAATGTAACTAATTAAGCATCCTGTAGATATAAGTTCCTGTATTACGGATTTATTGGAAATCACATCGAGTACATGTAATGAAGTAGTTACCATTGTTTATACGCGTCTTTTTTTCTTAACAAGTTAGTAGCTTAACAAATTGTACGAAAAATCAAGAAATTGAAAAAAATATTTAAAAAACAATTGTGCGCGAAAGGTAACATCGCAAGTATGTGGCAAGTTTTAAGGCAACTCGAAACTAAAGATGATCAATAAATTTCTGATTTGATTTACGTGTGTGACAGTATATTTTTGATTGCTTATCAACATTAAATAATATATTGAGGTGGGTTTATAAAATGAAGATCGTTATATACCATAGAATCACCGGTATTATAAGTATCGATAACTGTTTGCTCGTTTTTTCGGATACCTCCGAAGACTATCAATTCTCCTTTCCCTACCACGAGTGAATACAAAATTCTCTCATCAGGTCCCGAATGATCATTCTCTTTTGATGGCATCCACGAAGCACTACAGTCGTCAGACAGAACATTGGTGATATCCAATACAAATATAGACAATGTGTTCTCGGATTTTTTAAGTACTTTCTTCAGTTGGTGTTTTCGAAATTTTTCTTCCATTCTTGTTAAAAATTCTAAGCGTTGTCGATGCGTCGAGTTATTACGCACAACTTGATCGTTAAATGCAGCCAGGTATGAAGTGCTGTCGTTATTAAAAAATGTTGGTTGTTTTATGGGTTTCTGTACATGTGATGAAGCGTGTGCGCATTGCAAATTTGACCTAGAGAACGCCCCGTGTCGTCCGTTTACATTTTCATCTCTATCTACATTAGCCAAGCTTCCTTGCCTATTTAATCAATTAACAATGAAATTGTTAATGTGTAAATTGTCATAATGATGCTATATTGAATATATGACGAATATATGAATATTGGATAAGGACCTTGCATGATTTGATTCGCACAAACGTGGCGAGATGCTTCTTTGAGGGGCAACTTTCAATGAAATACTCATGTCATTTGGCTTATTAACTTGATGTCTGCTAGCACTTAGTACAACAACATAATTTCCCACCTATATAAAAAAATAATAACATTATATTACCATTGATTCAGCAAACAGCACATGGTTACATTACCTTACAAGCTTGATGACACCAGATACGTGTTGGCGCCCATTCCGCATTGAGCATGTTAACTTTCTTCCATGTCCAAGATGTGCCTTCCATTGTCAATAACCAAGCATCATTCATAGCAGCATTTGGTCCTGTGAAACCTCCTGTGTAATTTCAAAAGTGTGAGTATAAAATTTTGTCTATTCAGCATTTACTTCAGCGCTCTTTTTTTCTTAAACTCTTATACCAAGTACAAGTAGATGGTTCTTCCCAAGTACAATTTGCGATTGGCCATAACGTGGTTGTGGCTTTACATTTGATGTAGTTTGTTTATGCCAACTATATGTGTCCAGATTTAAACACCATACATCATTAGAGCTATTACAAGATCTAGTATAAGTATTAAATTAACAAACACAGTAATAATGTCAATATTCAATATTTGCATTTAAAAAAAAAAAAAAAATGTACCTGTATCCATTCCCACTAACTCCACCAAAAACAACCATTACATTTCCATGTATTGTTGCAGAATGTGCAGATATTGGCGGTGGGGTTTCTAATGTATTTATAACAGTCCATTTATTGGATTCTATAGAATACATATGTAATTCATTAAATAATTTCCATTGCTGAAAACAATTGTTACAATATACAATTTTTAATGATTATTACAATATTAAATCAGAACTATAAATCTTGTTTTTAATGAGTAGTTACCTGATGCAAGGGATAAGGTGATGGATGGGACCATCCTCCAAACAAAATAAAATTCTTCTTGTAGTAAACCATAGTGGCACAAGCTTTAGGTGATGGATAATTGCCCATAGTGACTGGTCTAATCCAAGTTCTTGTTCCTAAATCCAGCTGCCACAAATCATTGAATGTGGTTGTCCAGGTAGCTGTACAACCACCAAATATATACATAGAATTATCATATATACATGCTGAATGAGAATGTCTCTTTGCAATAGTAGGATACATTGGACAATTAAGTGACAATGACTTCCATATTAATAATCCACAAGCCACAGATTTTTGAAAATGTGCTTCACTGTATTCTATCACATCTAGATAACAAAACATGTATGAATCAGTATTAAAACACACAAATTTGTATATACTTGTATATGGTTATATATTGAGAAGTTGCTTACTTTTGGTTGCTCTGTACCATCTTTTACAAACAAGCTTGCATTCTTGAAGATCTTTGTAGGGCGGTATCAAGCTCAAAATGTATTCTAATAATTCATCAGGTAGGTCATCAATTTTACACTGCATTTTATATCAAACAACAATTACAAGTAAATATCACAAAATTTCAATTGAACAAATTGTTCTTTCAAGTGGATATCTATTCTACATAAATATACAGTATTGTTCTTTGTCACATGTAGAAAGATTTTGCACAAAACTCCTGGAAACTTAAGATTTTCATTTATCTGAGAGAAAAACCTTTGTTTTTTTCAAATATTTTACAAATATGTGCTCTACAGCACATTTCTTGATTGTGACATTCCTCTTACAAGAGTTTATTGATTATCTAACATGTTTTTTCAACCTCACGTATTTGACAATTTTATTACAACCTAATTTCCTCTAAATTATGCTCTTGTCATCTTTCGTTCGACACTGTCCTATTCGGTTTTGTTTGATGCAGTTTGTGTGACTCGGCAGACCTTGTAAAAGTCCATATCACAGGCAACAGATTAAAATTGAAATTAAAGTTCGACCAATCAGAACAAAAGTTACTAAAACTCCAGGTAGTGTTCTTTATTCTGATTGGTTAAATTTCAACCGAATCTTAATTCTAATTGGGTGGTTGAGAAGCTCTGTACTGAAGCGAAGGGTGTATCTTGGCGACTCCAACCTCAAGGGTCTTTACCTAACTTCACAGTTTTTTCCAGCGCCACTTTGGCGCATATGCGTTGGCTGATGGAACTAAAATATTGAATCGTGCCTTTCGTGTGGTACGTTCTGATGGTACTCTCAACCACCTCTGTAAAAAGGATGTTTTGCGAAATGTTTGCGTAGTATCTTTTTCGTTAAAAAAAAAAAATTAAGCGGTAGGAAAGTTTATCGTTCGGACTAATTTACATTTAAAACCGACGAATCCAGTGCATCGCTCGCCATGGACAGGAGAAAAATGTCGTAAGTAACGAATAAAAAATACGTCACGGCATTGAAGACGCCCAACGCTGTAACTGCGCTCTGTCACCTGTGTGTAGCTTATCGCTTCTTATCGTTACGATTACTTGTATATGCTTATCAGTTGATTTCTTTCTTATATATCCGGTTTTTTTTTTAAACTATTAAACTATTCATGACGGTGAACATGACATTTAAACAGCCCTATGACTTTATGTTTTTCCCATGTTTACCGGTTAGTATGGTATATGTGTAAAAAAACGGATTTTATATAAATCTAAATTATTATACGATGTGATATGCCTTTGCGTGTTTTGTGTCCTTGACTCGAAACTTATCCGAGATCTCTACAAATATAAATGAAGCAATGAAAGATCTGAAAATAAAGATTATTTCATAAAAAAATTCGCGCTTGTGATAAGTTATTGCGGTTTTTGATCAGATAATTTTATTGATTCGTTTTTTTATGTTCTTTGTCTACCTGCAGTACAGCAGGGGATTCCCTTTACCAGACTTTGGAAATCCCAAAAACTGCTACCTCAGAAGAAATTAAAAAGACATACAGAAAGCTGGCTCTCAAGTATCATCCTGACAAAAATCCCAATAATCCAGAGGCTGCTGAGAAGGTTATTTTAATTTATTTGTGTAATTTCTGTCTTGTGTTTTTCATAGAAAACAATATTTTATAATTGTTTCATGTGTTTGTAGTTCAAAGAAATAAATAGGGCACACGCTATCCTGACAGATTTAACAAAACGTAACATATATGATAACTATGGATCTCTTGGTCTGTACGTCGCAGAACAATTTGGGGAAGAGAACGTTAATGCTTACTTTGTTGTTACTTCTGGATGGTGCAAGGTAAGGATATCAACATGATTTATCTAACTAGAGACACAAAGCACATATCATGTAAGATATCACTGTAAGATAATGATTAAATTGAACAAAGCTCATATGGACGCATTATCTACAGATCATGTTACATATATACTGTAGCGTAATATGTGGCTGCTAAATATGATAACGTGATATAAAATTATGAATCACTTCTTATTTATAAGTGACAAGTAAATTTTGTATTATGATATGTACATTTTAATATAAACTAATTAATATAAAATATTAATATGTACATTTGTGTGTACCATTCATGACATATATGCAACATTGTATCTTAAAAATATACTTTTTGTTTGTTTTCAGGCACTGTTCCTGTTTTGTGGACTAATTACTGCTTGTTATTGTTGCTGTTGTTGTTGCTGCTGTTGCAATTTCTGTTGTGGTAAATGCAAGCCCACTCCACCTGAGGATAGCGGCGAATACCATAATTTACAGGTAAAAACTTGTATAAATCTTACATTATTATTCTTTTTAATGAAGTTTTAGAGAATTAAGTAGACAAAGCAGAATGTACACAATGACAAACGTACAATATGTAATTAAAAAAAGAATGTGTTATTAACAAATCTAGTGTTGTAAGAAAATTCTCATACCAAGCCGACTGTTAAGGTCACTAGCAGTTAGCCTCCTAATTTGTAATGTCTTTTCTAGTATTCTTCCTCAATCTGAGTTTTTTTTTTTTTATTAGAATATAATATTTTAAATTATTCTAAAACACAAATAAAATACATATAAGAAACCATTTAATATCAGCAGAAATATATATCTGAGATTTAAGATTATAGCTTTGTACATTGATATTCTCTCTCTTATATAAGTGAGAGATGTATTTGATAAAGTTAAACGCACACTGTGCAAAGAGTTGTAGATTACATCATGTTTTTTACTCATGTGCATTCTACTATTAATTTTTACACATCTTATTTCAACATGTCTGCTATTATGCTTTGCTGCAGAATGAAAAATACACAAAAATATAATGAAATGTTCTCTTTTTTACATATATATCTTGCCATGGTAAAAATAGATTTAATCTAAATAGATTTAATCTAAATTGACTAAACTCACACATGGCATGTTGAATGTGATATTTAAGAAGTTTAAAGTTTGTGTAGCGAGTAACATGGTGTTCTTCTATAGCTGCATGACTTGTGCCATGGACAAACAAGTATTTCTGTTTCTGCAATTTAAAGAGACTAACAACAATTGTTGCTCTTACTGTATATATCCTGCATGATATTTATTGACACAATTTTTTTTAACTTTTTGACATTCAAGTAAAGTTTTTAATAAACATAACGCTAAAAAAGAACATTTAGAAAATTCTCGGATATTTATTACATATAATTTTCCGATATATAGTTGGAAATTATGTCAGGGAGGAAAGACCTTAATAGATATCTAATAACAAACGGTTTAAGGAGTTCATGCGACTTAAATAAGATCAACATGTACTTAAAAGTGTGTATTTATCTAAACTTTACAGTATTATTTGTTGTATAAAGCACCAATTAGTTAGCTTTGTATCGCATTGGCACTGCTCTTGATGTTAGTTGAATGTATACGCGCGCGTTTAAAAGTATACACACATACACATTTTTTTAGCTTCATAAATCGCGATTTCTCTCAATATGTAGATCCGATATCAGCGCTTATCGTAAAAGATATTTTTTGTAGTATATTTTGTTAAACATACATTTCACTTTTTCGATATATATGTACATATATTCGTTATATCTGTATTTTTGCATGAAATAACACAAATTAGAAATGCATGAACTTCTGTTCACACATGCCAAATTGTTTTCTTTTATAGAAAGACGTATACATAGTTTAGCGGTTTTGTTTATGTTATTATTGTATTATAGCGGAACCAGAATCCGGACGGTGTTGTGACAAATCAGCCACGAGAGTTCGGAAAGGTAAGTGTTTATAACGCTCGAAATTTGATTTTCTTTTTCAATCATTTCTTTTCACTTACGATTCAGTCTCGTAAATATTGATGCTTCTTATTTTTTCTTCTCGTTATATAAATTATATATTGGAATGATTTTACGTATATATTTTTTACACAAATATAAATATACAGTAGAGATTTTTTTCTTTGTAATTATATTTTGTTACGATATCCGCACAAGACCAGTATTATCCCAATGTAAGCATAACTGCATGACGTGTAAATATTAAAAATGGCAGCTTTTTGAATGAATCTCATTTGTTGTTAAGTTTCATATAGCAGAATATAAAACATAATTTGTAACTTCTTATGTAAAGAAATAACATTTTATATCAAGAATATAATTATCTTACTGTAATAATTTGAATAGCTATATTATAGTTTTCTGTTAAATTCTTGATAAAAAACTAAAAATGTATCTAAATTAGTCAAAAAGTTTGCTCTTTCTTGTGCTTTTTTGATATTGCTCGTTTCGATTTCGAAATCAGGTTCTGCTGGTATGAAAGCTTTGAATGAATATTTACAGCTTTATACATATTCGACAGGTCTCATGTTTCACTTCATCATAAGATTCATCTCCTTATAACTCTCTTTGCATATCAGCAAAAAATATCTCATTTAGACAAATAGAAGTATTTAAAAATTGCAAAATTACTCTAAATTAATCTTGTAAAAGTTGACTTGGTATGAAAAAATAAAAATATCTGAAAGGAATCAGAGGGAATATATTGATGTAACATGAAAATACAATTTTTACGATATTTTTTACGTACGACAAGCGAAAAATGTGTTCCAAATAATTATTTCCAGAGGTGAATGATCTAATGCATTTCAATTTTCGCAATTAAAACTATGTATTCGCAGGAAGATGATAGCGATGACGAAGCTGTGACATCTCAGCCTCAAAGTGGCGCTGCGCAAAACGCATCCAATGCACAGCAACCGATATTTGCCATGCCTGCACCTGGATCAGCGGCACCAGCATCAACTGTTAACGAAAGCACGAATCTAAACAGCGGCGGTGATCGCGTGATTTATACTACTGGTATTACGAGTTCTTGAACGTGTAGAAAGCATATACTTACATACTATGAGTTGTTATCTTTTTTGTACATTGTCATCAATCATCAAACTCACATTTTTCACCTTCAACCGTTCGCTCTATCTCTTTTTTGTTCTTATGTTTCGCGATATTTAATTGTTATTTTTAAATGTATACATATATATAATTTTCAAAATAAGAGCAAATATAATCGATATACATCAGGACATTTTGGACATATGTGATTGCTTGCAAAGTGAATTAAATCAGTTTGTATAATTGAATGATTATTTGAATTGGATTTATTCATGCAGATGCACTCTGCGTAAACCTGTATATAAAAAGCTGTAATTACATCTGTTTTTTCACATATTCTGCTGATAATAGATAGATTGAGACAGAAAGTGGGAAAAAGATACACTAGTATTTCTTTTAAGTTTATTTCTTTTTTGATGAAATAAGTTTTAACTTATTTCATCAAACATCAACAATTTGCGTATTGATTTATCTGAATTTTTTAAATTTGTGTACTTTACACTTTGATAATATCGTGCAATTACATTTGCGCTTGACTCCCACAACCGTATTATTTTTAATTTAGTTGAAATCTGAGCTTTTGTATCATCAAATATTCTGTTGTTTGTTTCTATCTGAATTTTGTTAATATCATATCAGATAACCAACCAAGAGTGAGACAAAAGACATATTTTTTCTCATGTTTCTGTAAAATATATATTTCATAGTTTTTGGAAAAACTTTGTAGTTTTTTCGAGTTGTCGCGAGTTCCAGTGTAATTTGTATAACTCAGTATAAACGAATATTTATATAGTATACATATATGTATATGTGCTATATAAGTAGTAATTTATTATACATATCACATGATTGTATATGTTAATATGTGTATAACGCACGTATATGTATTGAAGGAAGAGAGAAATCTTTTTAATGAAAAAGATATCTCTCATACAAGATTCTTATATACAATTCCACATATTCTTCATTAGTTACATAGATATTTATCAGTAATATGTATATATTATGAAGAATATGTTTTTACATGCTGTGTTTGTATCATCTCTATGCTTATTTTTACATTTCGAATATTTGAGTATTCAGATTCTATAATTTGTGATATGTTTTCTCACAGCTATCTTTTATAATTTGTTTTAAGACATTTTCTTGCAGATTTTTGTAATTTCAAATAAGTTCTATCATTCTCATCGTGAATGAAAAAAAAAAACAAAATATACTCTACATGTGATTGTGTATGCTTTGCCAATGTTTTTATTGCTACTTCCAAGTTTCACCTTATACGCTTTTTATTTTATAAGTGTCAAATAAAATTTTGAACATCTTTTTATTTATAATGTGCTGCGTGTAATAATATTGGCGATAAAGATCAAATAAGTGAAAATAAATGACAAGTTTGATAAATTTGAGATCTGACATGAGTTTAAATTAGAGTATATAGTTTGAATTAATATAATTTTATAAAACTACAAGAAATCAATTGTGCAATTGTTATTGCTGCACATTGAACTTTAACATTTTATGACGTAGATATCACTCTGCTCATCTCATCAGTTTGTTTTTTTGCATACAATTTATATTTTTTATCGTAAAATTAACTTTCACATCTTTCTGTTATCTTTTATGTGCACTTAGATATTCAAAATATAAATTTATTTGTGATTGTTTATGTTGTCACATAAACATTTTTATATTTGTGTAGAGAAACAGTACTCAATATCTCTGATGATAATTCAATAAATAACAATCTTCGCTTTTATTCTTTATTACTAATATATTATTTCGATGTAGCGGCTTCCACAAATCCATTCATAGGACCCAACGCAGCTACAACCGATGCCGGACCAACCAGATGGTAGACTGAAGACATGGAAAAGCCATCGCGAACATTGAACTCACATTTATAGTGCTAGGAATCTCTACAATCAATTGACATAGATCATAAGTTTATATAATATTTTATAATTGATATTTGTATATTTTATCAATTATATGCACATATGTGTGTATATGTAATTGATAAAATGGATTGTAATGCAATGAGATTTGTTTTTTGGTTTTGTGCAGATAAAATCTTTATTTCATAGACAATTGTTTTCTTTTACAATCTTGATATAAATATACATCATTCTGCGTGATGTTTCGTTAGGAATTATCTCGCGTTTTTCTTATATACTAAAATAAAAGTACATATTTGTTTTATAATTTCTAAACTTTACGCGTAAAATAGTTATTTTTCTTTGTTTTGTTTTGTTTTTAATAAAAGTTTTAAAAGAGTTTTTTAAAGAGTTTTAGCAATGTGTGCGTGTGTGTGTATGTAAAAGTAAAGTGAAATAAGACGGAGCCTTGACAACAAATATGTGAGTTCTCTCTTGTTACTTAGTTATTCAAAACCTAATTGTTTTTCATGTGTATTCAAAATATTTATATATGGTCACTGTTGACTAATTATTGATATTTTTTATTAATCTGAGCATTTACCCTTTCGAGTTCTTAAGTTCAAATATTAGAATAATCGAAATAGTAATATGAAAAAAAAAAAAACGACATGTACACTATGTAGCTTTGGATTAAATGAAACAAAACGCGTATTTCTATAAATACATAGATTCCATCTACGTAACATTACTTATTACTTTAACATGGAAATGTCAATCACAGTTTCTAAATGCGTGTACAGAAAATATAATAATCCATTTGAATCGTTTCCATAATTTAGTACTTAATTATAACGTCGCTAGTATATATACAAATTATATTTATATATAAATATTGTTACTCTGGAAATAATTTTGTCCTCACAATCAGTGTTCTTCAATATTACATATAATTAGTCGTTCACATGTTGCATCGATTATGCAAACGTACAATAATAAGAATATTATTAGACCGGTGAAAAAAAAAAGATATATGTATACTAAAATATATTGTTTAGAAAACAAAATTACAAAAGTATAAAATTTGTCTCAACCGACGTAACACTTTTTGTGTATAAAAAATATAATTCTATCTACATCACTGTATGAATATTAATCCGAACATTTACGCTGCATCGATTATTAAGTATAATATGTTACGCGCGTATATTTAATATATATATATATATACATACATAAGATAAGAGTTCTTTTATTCTAAATATTTATCTGTATTGTCCGAATAGTCGTTATTATAAATGACAAATACTTGTTAACATAAAAACCTATTTCCAGAAGTTGTAAAACACACATATAGAATGTAAATGATATATATATATCTAATCACGTGCAATTTATATATCACAATGTGAAAAACTGTGTGTGCTACATTGATGACATGAGTATTTAATTCTTCTACTTTTAAATTTCACGAATTTTGAAATATCTTTGCAACAATTTTAATTGACATGTGAAAATATATCGCATGTATTTACATATACATATGTAGTGCTAAATATGGTAAATGTATCTATTTACACTTGTTTTTTTGTATTAATTGTCTATTTTGGCATTGTCTTCAATACCAATCGCATAACGTAGATGTGTAATTATGTTTATTATAAATAGCACACGCTGCTTCTATTTGAAATATCCAATGAGTATATGAAAATATGTTCATATATAAATATAATTGAAAATTATTACAAAAAAAGAGTGAAAATGTTGTTGTACTTAAACTTTGAGAGAAGCAAAGAATTATTGTAAAGCTGACACATGTTGTACAACAAATGTAAATAAATTAGATTGACTCACCACATGCAAATACAATATATATGTATAATAATAATACGTATTTTAAGGTCTACTTTTTTTTGCGATTTTTTATGAGACGAATAATAGTTTAGGAGAGTCGTTTGTTATTATTCGATTTTCTTATTCATATCTCTTTGCAGTTTTATCCAAAATTCTGCGCCACCAACGTTGAATACTTGTCGCGGAACGTTCTTGATAAAGCGTAGCTAAACGTTCGTAGAAATCAGTTGCTCCTAATAGAGCAACGTACGCTTCTTCTTGCTCCTTCAGTTCTTGCTAAAAAATTTAATAATTTTGTGTCACACATACATTTATTTCACCACAACTATACAGATTCACCTCAAGCGCGAGTTTCTCTAGTTTGTCATTTTCATAAATTTGATTGAGTTCTTCCAGCGTTCGATATCTACTCCCAATTTCTGTGTCGTATTTGGCCAACACCGCCAATAATTTTGATTTGACGGCTAATCTGTTAATTAGG
This sequence comes from Pseudomyrmex cubaensis, assembly GCA_014825685.1. Classification (NCBI taxonomy): domain Eukaryota; kingdom Metazoa; phylum Arthropoda; class Insecta; order Hymenoptera; family Formicidae; genus Pseudomyrmex; species Pseudomyrmex cubaensis. Next base: position 20,239 of record QVOA01011838.1, on the reverse strand, counting down.
AATATTAAAAAATATATTGTTTTTAACATTAATTTTGTTTATACATGTTTGCACCTTCGGTCGTACACAGCTTCTTCTACATTTGCATTCATATTTTTCAAGGACTCGAGATCATCCGTGATACTGTTCAGGACTAACTGTACTTCGTTTTGTTCTATTTCCCATATTTTGTATAACATCAATTGGTTTTTCTCGTATTTGACACTGCAAAAAAATTATATTTGCGTGTAATGTAATTCTTTTCTTCTTTTCTATCGTATATAAAGTATAAATTGAACAGATATACGTTGTATTCGCCATGTCCTCGTTGCACTTTTTGTTAATTTCATCGACAAAGGCTAAGTTTTTGTTATATTGCTCAATTACGTTTTCGAGTAGCTTTTCATGATTACTTCGCTGCTTTTCCAAGTCCCTCGCAAATACTACGCATTTCCACGAGAAGTGGGAAAAAATTGGAAGAAGAAACATTGTTTTCATTAAAAAACAGTGTTATTCATATGCAAAGAAAATTAAGTATCTTTACCGTTACTATCTTTGATAGATCTTTCCTGATCGCGCCAGAGTTGTTTGTAATGCAGTTCTTTGCTTCTCGCTTGATCCGGCATGAGGTTCAATTTACATAAAGCTTGTTGCAAAAAGCAACGAAGATAATGCAGAAACAAAGCTGACGGCATTGAAATGTACTTGTCGCGAGGATACAGAACATCAATGTGTTTGTTCAAAATCTGAAGAAATTGCTAATTAAAATATCTATTTTATATTCAAAAATGAAGTTTGACTAATTTAGATGATCGCAGGAACAACCTTTAGTGCTCTGTAGACTGCATGATCAAATCTAGACATGTTCCAAGTTGTCCGACAATGTGTTTTCGTCGTTTCACGCTTTCTTAAAAAATGTTTCTTTTGTTCAATCGCTGAAAAATAAAATTTAATTGTAGAAAAGTCGTAAAACCGTAAACGAATATATTTATATTAAATATTTATTACCTGATTTCAATAAACATGCCGAACAATGTTCAGTATCGCACAAAAAAATGTCGTTTATCATACCTAGCTCGCATTTTGTGAGAATCATAGGTAATTCAGGGTCTAATATAATAGAGGGCAAAGCCACCTATTTAATCGTGTGTAAAATTTATTACAATATCAATAAACAAATACACATTTGATGACGACTTATCATTGATTACCGCTAATTCCATTTTTCTTAGTGTAGATTCAAAAATAGTTTTCAAAAGTTTCAATGTGATCGATTCTTTTTTTCTTTCGTGCTCGTCCAAATTCGAAGCTTCTTTGTGTTGAGTTTCATGAAAATGATTGTCATCGAGATTATTTAAAGAATGCGACATAATGTAAATTGTTCGTTTATACACATATATATATATAAATTACACAATTAAAAAGACATAACCAAGTTTGCATGTGCATTTGTGAGAGAAAGACAGAAAAAAGTGAATATCATTGAAACATTTTTCACAAAAAAAAAAAAGAAAACTATTATCTATTAAATATCTATAAACATCTTTGATTATATAGGGCTATAAATACATAGATAAAACAACAAAAAGAGACTGAATATCATAGAGAATCATAAAAGAGAAACACATTATTATAGTCACCAGTTTAATCTCGTAATGTTTGTATATAATATGCATATATTAGTTACATACGTATACCGTAAGTGTGAATATATATAATGATTAAAGAACACACAAATTTATTAAATTTACTTATAGAATTCGTGTTCAGATTCGTCTTTTTTGATATTGTTTTTATAACCCTTTTCAAAATCCTTGGCTAAAACTATGTAACGATTTTCACGGACGGCGTGCATTCCCGCCTCTTGGCAAATGGCATTGATATCGGCACCGGATATTCTATCCGGTCGTGCTACGTAATCCTCGAGATCCACCTCTTCGCTCAAGTTCATCTTCGCGGTGATGGTGGAAAAAATTAAGCGCTTCTGTCGGCGATCGGGTAGCGGAAATTCAATCTTTCGGTCCAATCTACCGGGACGAAGCAATGCAGGATCCAATGTGTCCGCTCTACAAAAATATACCATGAACAGAAATATGTCGTTTTATCTTTAGATTAATGAAATTAAACAATCGAAAACTACAAGCAGCCTTACCTATTCGTGGCCATAATAACTTTAACGTTGGTTGTTTGATCAAAACCATCCATTTGATTGAGTAACTCTAAAAGAATACGTTGCACTTCACGATCCGCTCCAGTTTGAGCGTCAAATCTCTTTGTAGCAATAGCATCTATTTCGTCGACAAATATTATAGCCGGTGAGTTCTCCTTTGCCAAGCGAAACACGTCACGCACCATTCTCGGTCCCTCGCCCAAATATTTTTGCACAAATTCAGAACCAACTACGCGAATGAAAGCAGCTGAAAAAAATAAGAAAATAGAGAATTAAAATACAATCTCTGTGTATAATTAACTTAAATATTGTCAAAAAAATTTCTTCAATAATATGCCTTAGATTCGTACCAGTAGTGTGTCTAGCAACAGCCTTTGCCAACATAGTTTTTCCACAACCAGGTGGTCCATACATGAGTACACCTCGCGGCGGATCAATACCGATCTGTTTATACAATTCGAAATGAGTAAGAGGAAGCTCTACTGCCTCTCTGATCTCTTGTTTCTGCATGTCCATTCCACCTATATCGCTGTACTGAATGTCAGGTTTCTCATCTGTGAATGTACATAAAATAAAATTACTTATTTGTAACAAAACTTTTAAAAATAGCTTCTAGATTTTGTTACCTGCTTGTAACATAGAAATACTAGAATCAGCTTCCGGTGGCAGCACGTCCACCAAAGCATTGCTATGCTTGTGAAGTGCTACGCTGGCAGAAGGCTTCAGAAGTTCTCTGTCTATGGTAGACAAAATCCGTACATAATAATTTGAGCCTGTTGTAGATCCCACTATGCCAGTGTTCTGATCAACAGCCTCTAAGAATTGCCCAATGACCAAAGGTACACTTTGGATACGTTTAACTTCTTCTTGAGCATGCAAATATTCTTTCTTTAGATTGCGTTGTTCATCCTTGATGTATTCTTCTTGTACTTCAAGAAATTCCAGCAGCCTTTGCAATTTCTAAGCAGAAGATTACAAAATTTAATCTTATGAGAGAATATATATACTTCCTAAATTTTCACCATCCATATATTTTAGACAAATGTACTACCTTATATTTAGTATAAAGATCTTCGACATCCAGTTCATCTCCAGCTCCTGTGTAGTGACCGGTAACTGGTTTACAGTCAATTTCACCCACATCCTGTAAACATGAATCACGATTTACAAACAATACATAGAAAACCATTTAAAATTCAGCTGCAATTGTGGCAAAAGACTCACGAGAATTTATAAAAAGGTTACCTACGTGTTTTCGGATCGTGTGCTAGTATTTCAGAAAAAGTTAAACGTACCTTATCGGGCAGAATAATGCCCAACTCTTCCATTTTACACGACGGAGAAAATCTTGCAAAACTAACTTAAACGAGTATTAAATCACGCCGGTTTGAACAGTATGTATCGAACAATGTTATAGAATGACTTCAGATTTTTGGACGTCAGACACACACACACACATACACACAATTGACCTCGAAGTGAACCATTAACGACACAAATATACCTAGAGACACATCTTGACAGAAAAACGAGCTACGATCGGAACGCTAACGGAAAAGATATGATCGAGGAGTAGCCAATCAGAATAGAACCTTCTTCACGTGCGTGAATTAAAAGGGCGCGAATCAACCGCGAATACGCGCATAAGATAACTGCAAATGCAAAGAAAAAATTTATAAATATTCTAAATAAAACATTTATGCATTTGTATGTTTTATATAAGAATTCAATTCGCTCAGTTTAAAATGAATTGACATCATTAAAACTTTGTTGTAATTAAATCTATTTTCTAATGTAGAAAATCACGGAGAATGGTGTACGAACTTACCTGAGTCAATAAAAAGTCAAGTGTACTGTAAGAAATATAAATATATATTATATAAATGCATTTATACATATGTATATACTGTAAATAATAAATATATTTACACTTTACATTGAAGTTTTATAATTTTTCTATAATTTAAAAACCTTAACTATAAAACCGTTTGTGCCACGTTTCAGTTATGTCTAGAACAATTTTTCATATATGATACAAAACGGAATGAAATCTGCGAAGTTTCGATCGCAGACACATGCCGCTGTCATTTAGCTACCTAAGATGTTTTACGTATCGTGAAGCTCATTTATTGCCCGTAACCAAAGTTTAAACAAAAAATTAGATTCCTCGGTAGTGACTTCGACCTTCCTCGTGTACTGTATTACTGTATTTATTGCAACAACAGCATCTTTCGCTGCAATGTTATCTTCCGTAACTTCATGTTCGATTGGACATCTGTTGTGTTCTGTTTCATTTTCGTCAGTTTCTTTATTGTTCTCTGGAGACGGTAATTCTTGATCATTTAACGTTTCACCTTCTGGCTCATCATCATCATTATCATGCAACCATGCAATAATTTCTCTAGAATTCGGAATCTTGTTATTGCCAAACGTGAATGTAAGCTGCGAGTCTTGAACGCACTGTGGCTTTAAATTTGTATCAATTGAGACAATATTTTTCCAAACAGTTTTTATATAATCGTCTGTTATTGCATCCCAAGCATTGCTTACTAAATAACAACAACGAAGCAAATCGAATGATTGTAAAAGTTTTTGCACATCTTCAAAGTTATTTTCTGCAAGTATTAGTCGGAGAAGATTACTTTTATAAATTTGTTTACATTTTGCAATTATTCCCTGATTCACTGGCTGTACAAGTGATTTCACACTGGGAGGTAAAAATATTACTTGGCATTGTTTACTAATTGAATTGAACTGTTCTATTGATACCTGACAAGAAGCGTTTTCGAGTAAAAGAAGGCATTGTTTATCTGACCCATGATGCCGCTCTATTTCTTGAAGAAAGATGTCCTGATACCACTGTAACATTAATTCACTATCCATAGAAGCAGTTTTTTGTCCTTTGTAAAAAACAGGCAAAGCGTGTATGTTGTTAAAACAATCTGGTTGATCGTGTTTTCCTACAACTAAAAGCGGGAGTTTGTGACTCCCTGTAGCATTTGTGCACATCATCAAAGTGACCTTGTCTTTGTAGATTTTTCTTTCACAGAACTGGCCTTCGTCGATAGTCGGTATTCTATTTGGTAACATCCTCCAAAAGAGACCAGTTTTATCGGCATTATAAACTCTGTCCAATGGTATTTCAGCTTCAGTAATATATTTCGCTATTTTCTGAAAAAACTTATTTGCCTTTTTGCTAACAGTTGGTTTCTCTCCCTGATGAGCCAAGTGCTTAATATTGTGTCTTTTTTTAAATCTAGCCACAAAACCGGTGGATGCTTTAAACGTGCTAGAACCATTCAACATGGCATTCAATTCCACTGCTTTCTTTTGCAACATAGATCCCGTTATCGTATCGCCCATGTTTCTCTTTTCAATAAACCATTCGTACAGAGACCTTTCGAGATGATTATTCTCAACTGTGAACTTTATCTTGCTTGTGCTTCCTCGATTCTCAAGAATTATAGAATACTGTCGTTGTATGTGTTCTTTGGCCTTTTTTAATTTTGATATTGCTCCTGGTGTGATATTGTATTCTCTTGCTAAATTGGACGCTTTTTCTCCCTTTTCCAATCGGTTCAACAACGTTACACGGTCTCCAATATTCAAATATCTTCCCTTGTCTTTCTATGTATAAACAACATAAAATATTTGATTATAATTCAGTATACACATGTACAAAGTATGTTTGCAAAGTATGTATATATACATTAGAATATATGTAATTTATACTAATTTAATACATATAATAATTGTTGTTATACATACTTTGTTTGGTGCCATAGTTGCCTGCTTCAAGTGATTTTTATAGCGTTTCTTACCGTGTCCACTCTCTGCCTATCCTCAGGCTTTTTGACACTATCTGACTAATTTAGCAGCTTGCTTTCTTAATTCTGTTATTCTGTACATAATTATTATCATATCACGAAAGAGTTACTCTTTCGACGTTCACTGATTTACTCACAAGACGTGCTTAAGATTACGCGCATGCGTAATGTGAATTGAGATTGGAGGAGTTTAAAGTCCTCGCACTTGTTCTAGTGTGACAGAGAAAAAGAACAAATCTTGTGTATTTACATCACATGCCAGACATGACATTTAAAAAGTGACAACAACCAAAGACCTTACCGAAAAAACACACGTCAACGTTGTTTTTATAAAATAATTATGCAAGTAGCCAGAGAGAAAACTAAGAGCGGTCGCAGTTTAGCTATAAAATTGCTTTTCCAGCTTTTTCGCCAGCGCTATGTTAACGGGTGGTGCACAATGGCAACTACATAGCCATGTTTATGAGGATTGCCGGTAAGTATGCTTACGTCAGTACTCCAGAATCGAGAAAGTAACCCCATTTGTCATATGGCCCTGGCCAGTGACCAGTCTCTCAGTCTTCTCTTTGACGTAGTTGAGTCGAAAACAATAACCTGAAACAACTTAAACATGTCTATGGAGACAGTTCCAAAAGACTTACGCCAGTTGAGAGCGTGTTTGGTGTGTTCTTTAGTTAAGGTATGTTTCATAATTCAACAGAACATTTGTGTGTTTATACACTTTGTTAATAACTTTATTTATAATATTTTTTCACCCCTTCAGACTTTCGAGCAATTCGAGCTTGACGGATGTGACAACTGTGACGAGTTTTTACGTATGAAAAATAACAAGGACAATGTTTTCGACTGCACTAGTTCTAACTTTGATGGGTAATGTACAATGTATATAATTAAAATTATTGAGTACACATATGTCAGTTAACACATGTCAAGAGCATTTTTTGATTTCTGTACTTTATTTGTTTACATTTGATTTTGCAGAATGATTGCCGCAATGAGTCCAGAAGATAGCTGGGTATGCAAGTGGCAAAGAATAAGTAAGTGCTCTTTTTGATTATTTGCAACATCTAATTGCAGATTATTTGTAACAGTCTCATATGTTTAAATTGTTACTGGAATAAATATATTTATTTGAGAAATCAATTTACTTTTTCTAAACATACTTATATATTTTTTATACAGAGACATGTCTTTCAACACAAATAGTATTTCTCTTGAGAACATATACTGGTGTAGAAATAAAAATTCTATTCTCAGTTGCGCAAGACACTTGTTTCAATCACATCTAATATTATTAATAGAGATTCTGTATTTTTTTCTTCAGATCGCTTCTGCAAAGGTGTTTATGCCATATCTGTATCGGGACGATTGCCAGCTGGTGTCATCAGAGAAATGAAGAGCAGAGGAATAGTGTATAGGCCGCGCGACACCAGTCAACGTTAATTACATGTAAATCAGTATAATTTTATAGGAACACTAAGTATGTTATGTTTTCTTTTTATAGTGCACTAGATCGAGTATTTGAAATATATCTATACAGTGTTCGTTTTAAATTGTGTCGTACTTCACACACGCGACTGTCTCATTGGATGTATATACTGCCAAGAATTCTCAAGAAGTATAAATTAAGTACACGTATATATATTAAGTAGAACTTTGCCTTGTGCATGAGTGCTGACTTCGGTATATTGATGAAAACTATGTATCGGAGCTACATTTTAAGAGATCGCTCTTATAATAGTTAGCTTATACGCGCTATAAGATTTCTCTGCGAAGAGTTTATTCTTTTTTAATTTAAATTTAAAAACACGTTGCAATTACGTGCAAATTAATACTTTAAATGTGACTTCCTGGACATATATTCGATTGATAAAGCAGATTATATCGCATTACCGGTAATTGACTATTTACACAATTAAGCCACAAGTTCGCACAAGTTGCGTGGTAGCTATTGTCGTTATAAACAACTCGACCACTCGTGATAACCGTTAAACACAGCGAACAAGTAATACACTCTCCTTGGTGCAATGGCCAAACTGGTAACTCAGTGATGATCTGAAATCCATGAATACGCGCGAATATATTTTAGAACGCAAAATCTTGCAGACAAATTGTCACCTGACGTTCCATATTTGCGTTTTTACGAAAAATGAGACAGTTTCACGCACGGAAATGACACTTACCGGTATGTTCGCGTAAAAAGGTTCCATTTCAGCCCAAACCCGATCGATGTCCATCAAAAGGTCATCGAATCCAACAATGGTTATGTCCAACTCTTTGTATGAAAAATTAACGCGTCTGCAAACAGCCGCTACCTCGGCTAATTCTAATAACAAGATGCACTTTGTAATTTTGTTACACTTACTTTTACATAAATAAATGTATTTTTGAAAGATACTTACGACAGAGAAAGTTGTATCCTTGGGCCGAATTTAAGACTTCTTTCAAGACTAACTCCGATGTAATACTAGTAAATATATTGGCTGCTACTTGTAACAGCAAAATGCAACTTTCCATATACTGCTTCCATTCCCAGTACATAGTCTACAACAGTAGTGATAGTTTTACTTTTTATATAAAGAGATCATGTTATATTTTGATATACACATACACACTTATGTGTATGACTTATATGTCTTTTTATGATTGAGTGACATACGTACCTGCTGTGACGTTTCTACAACTTGATCTTCCTCTATATTCGAAGGCAAAAATGATTTAAGATCTAAACTAGGCACAGATCCAGATCGTGGCAGTGCTTCAGACGGCCCACTAATCAATTCTACACTATTTATCGAAATAGCATCCTCTTTTTGAACATTCTTTCCTAAGAATAATATGCTACTTGATTTGAACGAAACGTAAAACATAAGCGAAAATAAAAACTGTAGCAACGTGTGCGTGTGAAATCCACCAACCTGATTCTACTGACTGTATTTCAATGCCATCGTCAAACTTTAGATTACTAAACGACTCAGATACTTCAGATACCAAGTTCAAGTCCGTTAAGTTATTGTTGTCGGCAGTAGGATGTGCTTTAAAATCAAAATTTGCGAGTATGTTACTAAAGCTTTCGGTATCCAAAGTATCTGATATCGAGGGATTGGTGGACGGTTGTTCCGCAGACATAAATTCCCCGAATTCGTCAGCTGACTGACTGTTCAAAGTTACGTTCGAACTCGCATTATTCGCAGTGGAGGTTTCCTGAACTAATGCGCGCAATGCACTGTATTTATCCTCGATTTGTTGCAAGCTCATTAAATCTTGTTGAACAGAATCAGACGTATCTAACGTAACAGCCTACAGATATACAAAATATTTCATACGTATCAGACACAAATTATATCCACTTTAAACTCATGTGCAAAAATAAAGACACGTTCGCTGTCATAATCAATAATATAACAGAAATTACTGGTTGCTTACCTTTGGTGTTACCTTAGGTATTATTTCTTTATCATTGTTAGCATGTGTCTCTGACATGCTTGGTAGATTAGTGTCAGTGTAATCCTTAGGTATGTCATTATTGCGAATTACGGTATCTTTAAGTATGACTGTTTTTGACTGATTCTTTATCGCACACTTGGGAAACAGATCCAATGAGGGCTCTAACTGATGGTCTTTGCTTTGATATGACGACACATTGGTGTGAACTTGCATGTTAACTTGCATGGATTTCGGTGCGGAAGTAATTTTTTTGACCTTGTCAACTGTTTTCTTTACTCCTAGATTGTGATTGGCAAGTCTGCTGCCAATTGCAGAACCTTGCTTGCTGTCCCACAGTAGTATATTAGAGGTAGTAGAGACATTGGGAATTGGAGCGCTCTGAAATTCCGTAAAATCATCACAAGACTCATCAAAAGATGGCACAGATGGCTCAGCACGTGAGGAAATTTGTTTTGCCTCTTTGAACAAGTTATTGAAATTATTCCCAGCTGGAGCTTGAATCTTGCCATCAAAACTGGATGATTTTCCTGATGTATTGTTGGAGAAAAACACATTTGCATCAGCCATTGTGCTCGCATGCGCTCTGCCTTTAAGTTTTCCTTTAACATCAGGCATGTACTTTCCATCTATACTCGTATTGCCAACGCTGAACTCTTCGTTAGTGTGGTGGTACTGAAGTTTTGCCGTATTCATTTGCGTGGGTTGCAGATTCATCAGACATTCTATGTTCAAGTACGGTGTCGGTGGGAAAGGGAGTAAATGCAATATATCGAGGCTGTTGAAAGTGTAAGATGTTTGAGCTGCAGCCACAAGGGCCAATACGATATACAGTTCCTGCTCAGTCAGCTGTCCCGCGTATTTCTGATTAGCCAAATTCCATATGTGACCGAGTACCTCCGTGGGCAGTTGGCTTGTGAGTAATAACGGAAACACCTTGTTGGTGTCGACGAGCAACTCGTTCTGCATACCGTTCGATCTGACCCGATCCTCTCGTACCGCCTCCCACACCATCTTGTAAACCGGCGGCAACGTGGTCGAATTGGTCCACAGCCAACTCGGCAGCTGGTTCAGTCTCTTGTTCGCGTGGCTTTTATTCATGTTTGGTAATTTCACTACGAGCAACGAGAATTATGTTAAACATGGAGGATTTCATTCTTTAATCTATTAGTTTTTGACATACGTACGTTACAAACTCGAGTGATAAACGTGAATCATCGCAACACGGATATTGAGAAATGCGTGTTACGATTATTTTTTCTGCATAATGGGGATTTTTTCTTTCTCTCCTTTTTTTAGTTGGACATCCGTTCTGTCTCGTTAACGCGTTAGTCTTCAACATTCAGTACAAGAAGCACAGAAATAGACATACTGTTTTTTATGTCAACAACTGACATTTCTTTGACGTTCTCTCTCGGACACATCGAAATCGGTGCCAACAATATGGCCCGATCAGCTGATCAATTATCTTTTTCATGAAATTTTTTGCCTTTTAAACTCATATCGGACTATCCAATCGAGAAGAAGTTCACTAACTGCTCGCTTTGTTCTGATTGGTCAAATTCTAGTGCAATCTCAATTTGCCAACGCACCAATAAAATGTCATCTTTTGACCGCCATATTTACTTGTGCACATTATTGCAAACTGCACATAAAGATGGAATACAACCCCGCCTTAACGTTTAAGCATGGCGGATGTCATAACAAGCTATTGAAAGCGCGGTATCTCGCAGAACTGTGTTTATTGTTAAAAACAGCAACGAGCACCAGGATGTCGACGGACTTCTACATACGCTATTACGTCGGTCACAAGGGCAAGTTCGGCCACGAGTTTCTCGAATTCGAGTTTCGGCCCGACGGCAAGCTGCGCTACGCCAACAACTCCAATTACAAGAACGACACGATGATCCGCAAAGAGGCGTACGTTCATCAATGCGTGATGGAGGAGCTGAAGCGCATCATCCAGGATTCCGAGATCATGCAGGAGGACGATTCGTTGTGGCCGCAGCCGGATCGCGTCGGTCGCCAAGAGCTGGAAATTGTGATCGGCGACGAGCACATATCGTTCACCACGTCCAAGACCGGCTCTCTTCTGGATGTCAATCAGTCGCGGGACCCAGAGGGTTTGCGATGCTTCTACTATCTGGTACAGGATCTCAAATGCCTGGTGTTCTCGCTGATAGGACTGCACTTCAAAATTAAGCCTATATAAATCCTGAATTCCCACGTGTTGAAACATTACTGTAATTATTATTACTGTAATTATTCCGCTATGTTTAATAAAGTATTTACATATATTTATACTTTGTGTGTGTCTCTGTTTTATTTTTGAGTTCTATGTATCGATAGATAAGAGAGAGCATTTCTATGATAAGCTGCATTTGCTCCGTTCATTGGTCTCTGAACAACAATAGGATGGTCTTTAAGTGTGTTAAAGTCAGAAAGTCGTTCTTTGTGGAGGGAGACGGTCCCGCTAAAACAATCGAGCTTTCTCGCATTCAGCACATTGGCATGTGCACGTGCAACAAAACAAAGGTACTATCAAATGCAATTGCAGAAAAGATTAACAATTAGAAGCATTGTGTCGTGGCAATGCGGTTTATTCATTGCGTACGTGTGCACACTCGATATTGTTCAAATGTTTTTGCGCCACAAGTGTTTCTAACCTCTACTGTAATTTTGCGAGACCAAATTAATTCGGTTCTACTCGTTCTGACAAGTGTTGCGTATAGATATATATCGTCTTTTTGCGCGAGTTTTAACATGAATCTCACATATTGCGATTAAAATTTTAGGTGCGTTATTGTTGCACGCGCAAAGAAACAGGCTGAACCATGTCAGATAACCGAGAAGTCAGAAACCAAGCAGAAGTAAATAGCGAGAGAGTAATCAACGATCGCACGGATGCCGTTCACGGGAGACTTCAGCCAATGCTTGTTCGTTGCGACAATTGCAATAGTTTTATCGTGGGGAACAGCATAAGGAACGCTATAAAGGACCATTTCAACAGTTCTCATCCTTCAAACCGATTTTGTCACAATTGCGAAGGCAAGATCTTTGTGTATAGAACAATAACAAAAACAAATGAGAGGGAAATATCGCAAGAATTTGACTATCACAAGTGCAGTCGTAAAGAGCAACCGAAAAAAGAAAAAGATGCATCAAAACAAAAAAAACATAAGTTTTGTAATGTGTGAAGTACACAAGATTTCGAAGAATCTCTAACAAAAGTATGTGATTGTTGTTCAGTTAGATTCTGAATTGTCTCTCTATTAACTTTGCATTTTTCTTTTCAATAAGGAAGTAATGCAATTTTTATATAGCTATTAAAGATAATAAATTATCTTTTTTACAATGTTTATTATATATATATTTATACGTATATTTATATATTTATATACATTTAAATTTTGGAACTGTATTTAAAACAGATGCTCAAACACATATTAAAATTAATGTTTATATGGGTAAAACAAAAAAAGAAAGAACTGCTTATCATTTTGTTAGAGAAAGAAAATTTTTGTATTATTAAACTTTGAGTTTATAAATGCACACAAAAATCTCAAGCACAAAGGTACATAAATTTGTACATACTGTGTTTATTTTTGTATATTTAACATCCATTGTAAAATACATCGTGTAGATTTGACATAATTGATAAGAAATTGTAACAAAACTCACATGATCTTCATATCCATGTGTAATATGAAGTTCTTATTACAATTTATGTGTAAACACATAATATTGAGTTTGTAAGTGTAAAATGGTGTTATTAAAGACAATACCTGAAGAGTTTCAATAAATTAAAGATACAAATAAAACAATGTACACATTTATATGAAGTTTTCTCACAACTATCTCATAAAGACAACAGTGTATAATCTTTAGTCATACATACAGTGATATAATTTTTCTTTATATACTTTTACATATATATATATAGCCATAAATATAATATTTATCTTCTAAATTCGGTATTTTCTCATGCTCACACATATTCTTATCCGTATGTGTGAATATATATGTACACATACAAAAATGCATACGCACACATAGACAAAACTAGAACAAAGAACATATGACAAACATGCATACAAATTGTTCATACAAAGAGAGTGTAATTGTAAGAATTATATGTAATAATTCACACGTGTGCACATACATATATGCGTAAGTTAAAAAAGATTGTTACGTTTTTGGTTTAGCTTTAATGTGTAAAAACTGCAAATATGTTTCACATCAACATAATATATATATATATATATATATATATATATATCCGCTTAATACTTTAATTGTACTGACGATTCTTCAAATGTCGCTTCTATATTTGATAAATTAGTGAAGTATAGTATGTTCAACATATATATAAGAATATTCACAGTCATGCTGAGTTCTACAAGCTGCAAATAATCCGCGCGCAAAATGCATATAAACGTGCCGTAATATATAAATTCAAAAAATGTGAAAGAATAATTTTCGAAATGTATCTCATGTATAAAATTATATCACGTGTTCATACTATTATACTGTAATTACAGTAGTGTCCGTAATGCATTTCTCAATGCGTGTTTTTGCTTATTTTTCCACTCTTGAATCTTCTGCGCATTTCGATGCTCAGAAGATACGACTCGGAAGCTAAATAACTCCGTCTTCGTTATTTGCATATGAACTTCGTTCCTAAGTTTTGTGCAAATAGACACTACTGTATTATAAACAGTGTAAATGTATTCAACAAAGAATTTACAAGTATAATATAGTTTTTAAATTTAAGACTAGTCATTGATAGGTGTTTTTCAGTTTTTTCTTTTTTTGTAATTATTATTACCAACACTGACTACGTTTTTTTTTATCACATTCATTTTACGAAAAAGGAATCTCTTATATCACACTCATATATCTTCTAGACATTACACGATCTGCATAGCTCGATTTCCTCTATTCGCGTAAAATGTATTCTCACATATAGGTCTATGAAAATATTAAAAAATTATTTAACAAATCATAAGATCAAACTGTGTGTTACTTGAAGCCTCTGAATGCTAAGCTAATACTGGCCCCAGAGAGATATATATTATAAGTAATAGACAATTTGTACCAAAACTTGGGATATGCACGCAGGCTTTTTACGACACATTTTTTCACATGAATAAATTTAAATGTGAAAGATGTAAATTAAAAAAAATTATGTACATCTTGAGAAAGAAAAATTGTTCTCATGAGAAAGTATCGTGTCTGTAGATTACCAAGAGAAAACCAAGCATGCCTATCCCACAAACAAAGATATTTCACTACTCGGAGCTCGACATCACAAGTAGACTCCAGCGTAGCAAAAATTAGATACATAGAGAATATATTACATGTATATTATGTACATGTATAATTATGTTGAATATTACATATATGTAAAAATCAGAATCTTCTGTCGCATTTTAGTTAAATTATCAAATATCACACACTCAATAAACTGCTACTCCACAAAATAAATGACTATTATTGAAATAAAATGACTATTATTGAAATAATATTAGTTATTGTTCTGTTTAATTAGCTATAATTAATATAAGAAGCCTCATTAGACATACGGTTTTCTAATGAAAAAAGAATGGCGAATAAATAGACGTAAGAGGCCAGATTTAAAACAACAATCTTGACCTACGAATATGGCTTTTCCTGTATAGTTTACGAGATTATAAAAGTAAAACATGACAAACTAGGATAATGTATATGCAATTTAGCTAATAGATTTGTACACAGGCTGTCACACACAGAATTGTGGCAAACATCGAAAAATTGGCATTTTCACACAGAACGTAAACAAGATGTTCTGTTTTTGTTTTGCTTATAAAAAATATACTACACTTCGTTCTTTCCTGTGTCATATTTTGTATCTTTACATATCTAGCTTGTTACGCAGATATTTTTTTAGATGTAAGTTTGCGAATTCTCTCGATAATGTTGTCTGATGTGTACTGTTTAAAATGTGTACTCTCATATCGGTGTATCTCATTCCATTGTATGATTCTTCAAAAATGATTTTAATCTCGATGGATAATCTGTCATTACACCAGTTGCTCCTAATTCAAATGCTTTTTTAAATTCCTCATCCTTATTCAAGACCCAAAAGTAAACCTACAGACGCGGAATGTAAGCCAAGAGAATGTAAGTAAAGTAAGTTGGGTCTTTTATTATGTCAATATAATATGAAATTTACTTACATGTATGCCACGTGCTCTTAAGTGATTAAATAGGCAGGGCCTCATCAACAACACATTAATTGTACGTACAACCAATTTTTCCAATGGCAAAAATGTTGGGCTCGGTCCACCCATACGTCTAGAATACACAAGATGTAAAAAAATTATAAACACATTTTATAATATTGTTATTTAACTGTAAAATAATTGAAATGTTTTATTACCGTAAATAGATAGAAGGTAAAAAAATTTCAAGATGCGTTTCCTTCAGTGGTACGAATGGCAACAGACCGGTATACATGAGAAATAGTAACATTGTCACACGTTGCATTGAAAATAATAAGTTTACATTTGGATTCTGTAAAATAAGATTGTAAGAATTTACAGCAATTCATAAAGTTATGTTTCGAATTGCTTAAGCAAAATTAGTGAAACTGGCTTTTAATAGCTGATTAAAAGTCATTAAGAGCTAACTAATTAGTTTTTAATAGAGATCTAAGATATCTATGTTATACCATTTTGTAACATTTCTGTGTAACTTCATCACTGAAATTTCCCCAAACTGTATATTCCTCTCTGTTATATTTTTGTATAAGGTCAGAAACCTTTGCTATAAGTCGATCATCATTGATCTTAATGTCAATATTTATAGGGATATGAGGAAACGCTTCGAAAACTTCCTGTAGCAATGCGAATCGTCGATCTTCTTCATTTGCAGAACCAACATACTCCACATCTACAGGACTATAGTTTCTAAATCATTTTATTCAAACGTATCGTTTTCTTAGTAAAATAACAAAAACTATCAATACCTGGGTCAAAATCAATTGGCAAACGTTGTTTCAAGAGAGGTAAATCTTTGTAATTTAATTCAGAGATGTTTTTATCTACACCAGTGCTGCGTAAAAGATTATGATCATGAGAGACTACCACTTCACCATCTTTTGTAAGATGACAATCTAATTCCAGCATTTGAGTTCCAATGGCTACTGCTCTGTAATTATAAGTAAGCATAAACTTAACAGAGAAGAAAAATATTTGCATCACAACAAAAGTATAATCATAGAAGAAATGAATCCGATACATAAATACATTTTAAAGCATTTTAACTAACCGTTTAAATGCAGCCATTGTATTCTCGTAGCTTTCACCTGCCCCTAAAAATAAATTTATACAATATTAGTTATAATCAAATTGCCCGCAAAGAACAGATCGACTCTATACTATTCTTGTTGCATCGACCGTATTAGGCGAGGTTTTTAATTATTTTATCGATGAATTAAAAAACTCGCCTATTTGTGGGAAGTCACGAGGAACCTGATTAGTAAACAAAAGGTGTGACAACTCACCACCTCGGTGGCTAATGTGCTGGCAGTAAAATTTTACTTTCTTCTTCTTGTGTAGCAAGGTAGGATACTTGAACAGTATCATTGAAGTCAGCATGTAACCGCCGATTATTGTGTACAGCAACATCTTCGTTTTTCTTTATCTTTCATTAAACATATCGATGCAGTCGGCAAACGTCAAATAACTACACTCTGTTCGATGAGAGAATATCCTCTGTCTGCGCATAGGGGAAGACGAACGAGCAAAGTGGGGATAGCATTGCACGCGAGATATATCGGATACACGATTTTAAAACTGTAGGCTAGATAGATTTTGTTTATCTGACTTTTGATAGTTTCTTCTGTCTTTCACAGTCTTTCGTTCCCAATAACAAAAATAATATAGATTCATTGCTTTTTAAGTTTCATTATCACATTGTGTCCAGTAATTTAACTTTATATATATCGAACAAGATGTTCTCACACAGAGACCAAGGACCACACGTATGACGCAAACTCTACACGTAAAAGAAAAAACTTAACGAGCGTAACAGAAAACGAACCGAGGAAATTCGTTAAGAGTATAAACGAAGATGTGAAAAACGATAACGTAAAGACTCTGCGTTGACTGTTTGAGGTCTTATCCGGTTTTTCAGAAGATAAACCGAGATTTTGTTTCGAAAATTGATATGATCAAAATGTGTGGTATTTATCTTTTTTCTCTTTAGTGCTTTCTCTATTATCTTTATTTTTGCAATTATATATTTTTGCTTCTTTGCATTTTACAAAATACATATAATTATACGAGTGCTTTCATCGTTACAAAAGATAAGATGGTGTATGCAATAGGAAGAAATGCATATCAGTTTGGACTAGGAGAGAAATACACATTTTGATTATACGAACTTTAATATATCTCATAAAATAGATGTTTTAAGTGAACAAAAAATTAAAAAGTTAATTTATTTCACATATTATTTTTATGAAAAAAACCAATGGTTTTGTTAGTATTATACTTACTAAAGAAGAAAATGTATGCATCAAATATATTTTATACATGTGTGACTAGTTTTTATTATATATTATTGCATTTTTTTCTGGAAATTTTTGTGTAATGTTTTAAAATAACAGAATAGCTTATTACATATAATATTTTTGTTTTTTTATTACTGGAACAAAAATTATCTTAATGTCCAGTAAATTAAAGTCTAAAAAGAGATTTTGAAATATATATTTTCAAAATCTGAATACTATATATATACAGCAATCAGTCGACAGTATTAAGACAATTACTTGTGAAGACTTTATATCAAACTGTTATTTAACGAGGTCCTATTGAAACGTACAACTTAATTAATGGAGAACTTTGTGTTTGTAAAGTTTTGTTATAACTGGTTTTTTTCTGTTCATATTTTACATGATTTTCTCTAGGATCTCGTTTCATTTCACATAGCATTTTTTCCTTTTTTATTTCTAACCATTGTTTGCGTCTTTTCTTCTTCCATGTATCGTGTTCACTTGTTGAATATGTGCTGCTAGATGTGCTAAAACACACCAAAATATTAGTACATGTATTAAAAAAAAAAGATAGAAAAGTAGTAAAAAATATCAAATACTACTCAGAAGTGCAAAGACTATAGTAAAACTAACGTGAGGAGATTTATAAAATATAATATGTCAAGTGTGATCTCAAATATTAAACATTTTAATAATAATATTATATTTTTGTAATACTCTATATTGTTAAACAATAAACATTTATAAAGTATCTTACCTATTTGTTTTCTCTTGTTTAATTTGTTTCTCACAATCAAAAACATTATCTTCAACTTTTATGTTTGCTTTGGTTTTAATTTCTGTATCTGTTTCCATTTTATTGTCTTCTTCTGTCTGATGTGTAATTTCTTGTTCTGATGCAATCCACTCATTTCTATGACTAAAATTATTATATTTACACATTAAATATACTTGATATTAAGTAGAGTCTAGTGAGAGAATAATAAATATTACAAATGTCTACAAAAGAACTTGCTTTATATCATAAAATATTGTAGGTATGGCATCTTTATGAAGACGAGGTCTACACCTGTTCATTTTATACCACTTTTTGTCAAAATGTAAATGACATAATCTGTACTTGTCATAGGCATATTCCGGACCTAGTGCCTTAAGATCATATCTTCCACACGCATGTATCCATTCTATCCATCTATTATGTTACAGCAAATTGTTAAGATAAAATTATAAAAAAACTATATACATATCCAATAAATTCAGGAATATACTGTAATTTAAAATTCCACAATGTTTCAAAAAGTAATTAAAATCATACCTGTCACGTTCCTTTGGAAACCGAAAGAAGTGTCTTTTTACGAGACAATTTTTCATGCAATTTTTTGCAACACACCATAAAGTCCTGGTGATATTGTTAGTTGATATTTTCGAGGTGGTTTGATTTGATGTTGTACTAACTAGCGTTGACATTTCCATTTTCTGTGTTTTAATACAGTACAGATATTCTAAGAGACATTGTGTAAAATACTGTTCACTGTTTCCCAATATCAGCTGACAGTTGTTAAGGTTGTGTGACAGATTACGGACCGCTCGTTTGTTTGCGATTGATAAAATAAATTACAGATATTTCTCTCAAATGTAAGTTAGAAGAACGCCGGCCTATATTTGGTTACTTTCTCTAATTAGAACTTATTGCCCAAGTTTTTTCTCGTATTTTTAGGCTATAATTCATAGTTTGATACTTTATTTCTAGTTCTGGGAGGCCCACCCACAGCGGAACCCTCCTCCAACTTGGAGGCTCCAATGATTCTTTGCACATAATGCCGTCAGCCGAGACTTTCCGCTCGGCTGTTCTACCAGAGAGAAGCCTGAGAAGTGAGACCGGCCCTGTCCATAACAGAATGTGTAATCGTTTTGCCGCCACGTAAGTCAGCGCGATGTTCACGTTAGTCCACATCGGCAACTACGTTGCGATAGCAACGAGCGACTACTCGGTGCGTACGCCACAACTGAACATGGTTCTATTCCGTGCTATATCCACAAGTTGTCGTTCTATTATGTGCTACGTGCACACACAGACACAAAAGCAAACAAAATTAATAAAAAATAAAAACCTTAATTCTTTCTTTGAACCATGATACGTATAATTTATGGTACAAAGATACCCGTGTACATGCGTGTGTTCTATTTTTCAACCACACCATAAGCAGAACATGTTACTGCATATGACAGTCCGCAGTCTGTGCAAAGTGGGACGGAAAAATATACACACAATTATACATA